>VZUI01035712.1:0-43114 GCA_013401135.1 Cettia cetti | reverse complement strand
CCCCCCCGGCTGTCCCCTCCTGGCAGGGAGTTGTGCAGAGCCACAAGGGCCCCCCTGAGCCTCCTTTGCTCCAGGCTGAGCCCCTTCCCAGCTCCCTCAGCCTCTTCTCACAGGGCTCACTCTCAACCCCTTCCCCAGCTCCATTCCCTTCTCTGGACACGCTCCAGCCCCTCAATGTCATTTCTTGTCATGAGTGGCCCAGAACTGGACACAGCACCCAAGGTGCAGCCTCACCAGTGCCCAGCACAGAGGGACAAGCCAGGGACAAGTCCTGGCTGCCTGGCTCTCCCAGCCTGGCCTTGACACGAGTCAGGCACGGGTGGCCGTGCTCCCGGTAACCCGGTTAGGGGGTGGAGGTGAGGCCCCGGAATGAGCCCAGCATCCATCCCCTAACCTCGTTTGTGTGAAGGGTGACACAAGGCAGATAACAGCTGGGTACCTGAAGGATCTAATTAAAACCTTCTCGAGGCTGGGCAGGCGGAGCACAGGGGATTGCTCATCCAGCCAGTGCTTAACAGCAGGAAAAAGGAAAACAAGGAATTGACTACTGGATTTACTACAGGGCATGGAGGGGGCGGGTGGGGTTTCTTCCCTAAGTCGGGGATGTGCAGGGAGGAGCTGGGTTAGGGGACAGGGAGGGAATGACAGGGGTTGGGGCTGGGGGAGAGTGGAGCAGTGGCACCAGTGTGACAGTGCAGCTCTTCCTGGGATCACCCACATCCATCTTTGCCTGCAGAGCCTGTCTGTGCACACAGGTACCCTCAGCAGAGGGTATTTTTCTTGCTTCCTAGGGAGAGAACATGCTTCCCCATCCATCTGCACACATCCTTTGCTGTTCCTTTCCTGCACAGACCCGCTGCTCTCTCTCTGCAGACGTGTGTCTGCATCCATTTATCTGGGTGTCAGATAAACCCCTCTCTTCATCCCTCTCTTTGATTACTTTGGATGCCCTTCCCAGCCCAGCACTTCGATTACTTTCTAAAGAGCAGAGTAAAATAATGTCACATTTTCTTTCTTTCACATGTTCCTTCCTTGGGTTTTGGTTTGTTTTTTTGGTTTTTTGGGGTTTTTTTTCTTTTTGTCCATTTGGAACCATCCCATTTTCTAAATGCCTGGAAGCAGAAAATTTTGCAGACGCAGGAGCCTTGAGGCGCCTTGTTAAAGGTGCTGGGGGTGTCTGGGGAGAGCGACAAAACCCTGGACAATGGCAGCCCTGACGTCAGGCTCTATTTATACCTCCTGCTTTCAGAAACCTCTCTGGGATGGTGCTTTTCCTAGAGTTTTCTGCTCAGTGCTGCAGCCTGAGCTGTCCCTGATCCTCCTCAAAGGGCACAGTTTTATTTCTAGGCGTACCCTTGCAGCACAGGCCATATCACCAGCGCCAGGCTTCCGCAGGCAGCGTTTCATGGGAGGAACAGCGTTGCCACAAGTAAGGCTGCTCCATGTGGGTGAGGACCTGTGGAGGTGTTTCAGCTCCCAAATGTGCCAACTGAAAGGTCAAAAGCGTTACAGAGCTTTGTTCTAGTGGTTGGTGTTTTGGTGTTCTGATTATTCTGGATGGGCATTGTGGCTTTGCAGGGTTGGGTTGGATGTTAGCTCTGTGTGTGTGAAGGAGAGATGTTTTTGGAGCTGGAAATTTAATTACAGGCATAGAATAGTGGGAGAAATCACCACAAGCCCATGTGGTCCAAACTACAGCAGAGTATGGAGTGAGGGATGCTCTGTCCTGCTCTGTGAGCACCCTGAGCTGGAGGATGAGCACAGCAGGGACCCTGAGGGGTTAGGCCTGGAGGGCTTTGCCAATTCTGACCAGTTATTATTCCAGGGACACATTGGTATTAGCAGGAGCAGTCAGGGTCGCTCCTTGCAACATCCACAAAGTATTTTCCAGGTTTTATTTTTTCCTCCCAGGTGCTGCTGTTTTGCTTGCAAGTGCTCCTTAGACAAGTGAATAAAGCAGCAGGAGGGTGCTTTGTGTGAATAACAAACCTGTGAGAAGGATGGAAGGGGTCTGTGTTGTTGGGAAACTCAGCATTACTTTATTCTCAGAGGGACAGAAAGAGCTGGGCAGAAGGGCACGGGGAAGAGTGCAGGAGTTTCACTGCACACAGCTGCAGTGTGCAGTGCCGTGTGTGTTCTGTTCACTGTCACAGACAGACTTATGGTCGTGCTTCTTCAGGCAGCTCAGTCCTCCCCCACAGGAGATCCCCATCCCCACTCCAAAAGCATTCAGGGATGAACCAGCACCACTCAATACATGGGAGTGAAACCCAGGGAGGTGAAGGACCATGCCCAGGGCCATGCAGAGAGGCCATGGCAAAGCTGGGGAGGACACACTGCCCCAGCCCATCCCGTGCTTCCTGATCCCAGGGCTCTGCACTCTTCCCCTGATGCTCAGCCCCGCAGCCCAGGCGCTGGCCAGGTTTCACTGAGTCTTTAGCACACATGTTCATGCTTTTTGTTCTCACATCAGGCCTTCAAGGGAGCCCTGATGAGCTCATACTGGTGCTCTGGGAAAGGTGATGTTATCGAAGACTGGTGCAGGTGCGACCTCAACGCCTTCGATGAGAATGGACTCCCGAACTGCAGCCCTCTCCCTCCGCCTGTGTACGTATCCCTGGGAGCCCTCCACGGACCACCAGCCCCTCTCCCGTGGGTCACAGCCCCCAGAACCACCCCATTTCCCAGGGGTTCATCCCGTGGGCACCTCCTTCTGCACCCTTGGGCCTGGGGGCTGCAGTCCAGCCCTCCTCACTGTGTGACTGATGCCTTTAGGATATCCTGGCTCTGGCTGTGGCCCTGGAAGGTTTCCTTATAGATTTTCATCACCTGATTAGTAGGGCTTGTAGAATGGGATTTCAAATGCTGAAAGAAATGGAATTACAGTGCAATTCATTGTGGCTTGTCAGAGGAAGAGCAAATCAGGAGCAAACTGATGGGGAATTAGCTGAGAAAGCAGGAAGACTGGCTCCAGCGAGCCACAAGGAGCAGAACACCTTCTTAGTGAGCCAGTATCCTCAGAGGGGATCCATTTCCCATCTCGAGTCCAGCAAACATGCTGTGTGTTTGGAGCCAGACTCTCCGTAGCCCTGTACTTGGTGTTGTCATCTACCCCGGCGCAGAGGGAGTGGACGCCTCTGCATCAGCACAGCCAGGAGCACAGAGCTCCTCTGCCTTCATCCCAGCCCACGTAGTTCCTGCTCTGGGCAGGAGCTCCTGCACAGCTGCCCTGCTCTGGCTCTCACCCACGCCCCTCAGGGGTTTGCAGCTGGTGAATTCACACTGCTTCCCCCCTCTCTCCCTCCCTCACCTTTGCTCGCTGGCGATGCAGACCTGTGGACTCAGCCCTGCTGGGTTTCAAGAACCTGGATCCTCTCCTGTTTTGCTCTTGGGGTGCTGGTCCTTTCCTACCTTGCTGAAGTCCAGCAGCTCTCCCAGACAATGAAAGCCCCTTTAGATGAGATATTTGGGGTGGCATGAGCTTGCCTTCTCCAGGAGCAGGGGGAGGCTCCCAAGGGCATCCATTGCAGTAGGCTGGACTCAGCTGAACTTGGTGCTCAGGAGCCTGCTCTGCCCTGTGACCTCCATCCTTGGGGCTTTGTGGGCACACCCACAAGTGTGAATGTGGCCCTTTCTAGGGGTGGTGCTGCTCACAGATGTGGATTCCTCCCCAGAAAGGGAGCTCATGTCTTGTTTTCTTACTGTCTCCCACCCAGCCTGCGGCTGTCCCCCAACATGGAACCCTCCAGCACGGTGGTGTCTCTGGAGTGGCTGGATGTGCAGCCTGCCATCGGGACAAAGGTGTCAGACTACGTCCTGCAGCACAAGAAGGTGGATGAGTACACGGACACAGACCTTTACACAGGTGGGTGTGGGGGACAGCAACCTCCTCCTGGTGCAGAGGGCTCCTGGAGATGCCTCCTGTGCCCTGCCTGGCTGGGAGCAGCTGCCTTGGTGGAGAATGGTACAGAGAGCCAAGGTGTTACATGAGGTATCAAACCCACTCCACTTAGGAGAGGTTTCTGGAATCTTCTGCAGACATGGCTGTTTGATGGGAAGGGGAATTACAAGAACACGGTGAGCAGAAGGAAATTATCTGCCCTTTTTTGGGCAGGAGAGCTGTGAGTTGGAGTTTCAGAAGTGGCTGTTGATCTGGTAAGTCTGAGATGCCACAGATGGTTGTAGGGGGAAGGTCATCCCTCAGCAGCTCAAGGGCTTTACTGGTCTGTTCCAGGGAGTGACCAGTGACCCACCTTTGAACGAACATTTTCAGTTGTCTTGGCCACCTACCAAAGGATCTCAAAACTTGCAATATTTAGGGAGATCATTTAAAGAGCACAAAATTACTCCAGGAGAACATGAAACTTCCATGGGTTGGAGTTTAGCTCTCAGGCTTGTACTGAATGCTCTACACCTTAAAAAGGCTTTGTCAGCAGCTCAATCCATGCTCCAGGAGCTTCTGGACAAGGCAGAGGGCTGTGAAGGGTGGGGCTTGATTTGGGTGAGTGAATGATGGATTTCAGAAAATAGGACTTGAGAGCCTGAGTAATGGCAGTGCTGCAGGGAAAGCCAGGCAGAACCTACTGCTTTTTGCTTGAGGATTTTGGATGCAGTGTTTTTAAAGAAGCTCACAGGAGTGGTCAGGGGCAGCTGGATTTTTGACCAAAGCAGAGATTTACCCGGCACAGGGCTGGAGTTGGGAGTGCAGAACCTCACTGTCCACATGCAGACTTGCAAAGACCCCCAGGGCACCCTGGCAAGATGTTTAGCTGTGTTTCCCTGTTGGGAAGAAAGGCTCAGGAAGATCATTTACACCTCACAGCCACAGGGAAGTTTCCACCCTCTCTGTTCACCTCAAGCCCATCTATTCTGCTTCTGCGGCATAGCTGCCACCATATCCAAAAATGGTGTGCTACAAGAGCTGGCCTGTCTCTGCTGGAGAGAGCCAGATCCCCACCTCCTGGGGGGGTCCAGCTGTTTGTGGAGACCCCTGCAAGAAGGAGCAGGGGTCTCCATAAGCAGGAGAGACCTGCAGGAGGTCCCTGGCTCATACACCAGCCCTGCACATCTTTCTCCTGCATCTTGCCAGCATCCCCTCCCAAAGCTCCCTAATGTGGCCATGGACCCTGGGTTATGTCTCTGGTTTCACGGCGTGGGAGAAGGTTTGTTCTTTATCTTGGAGGGGCACCTTGCAGTAACAGAGAAAGAAAACAAGCCACCAAAGGAGGGGCTTTGTTTTGGATGGGGATTCCAGATTGCTCACACACCAGTCAGGTGAGGCCAGACCAGGGAAACGTGGGGTTTCTTCTTTGAAGTGGCTGGATCTCTGCCTGGCAGCCAGAGTAGGAAATACAGATTATTATTATTATTTTCTTTTTATGACTGCCATGTGTTTGACAGGCAATTGAATTCATTGTGGGGAGCTTCCCTTCCCTCTGCCTGCTCTGGAGGCCTGTTTGGGACTGAATAACCCTATTAACAATTAAAGAGAAAAGCCAATCCTAAATCTCTTCCTTTTTTTTTCTGTGTTGTTTATAACCAAACAACATTCCTGCCTTCATTCCTTTCCTACCCTACAGGCCTCTAATGCCAGATGACTTGATTCCTGCAAATACTTTGTGCAGGTTTGCAGAGGTGCTGACTGCTACAGCTCTCTACAGCCAAAAATCCTGCCCTGGACATCCCTTGACCACCATCACCCACTCATCCTGCTGCACCACAGCTTCTCCCATCTGAGCAGCATCCACAAACACAATAACTCAGCATCAGAGGGGGAATCTTTGGGAAAGGAGTGTGGATATGAAATTTTCATGGCTTTTGATGGATATGGGCAGATCTTCCTTCCCCATCAGTCTCCCAGCTGCTGGCAGGGAGGGGCAGGTTGTTCCCATTGCTGGAGGTACATCAGAGGTATCTGCAGAGCCCAGCTCTGGGCTGGGAGGATCTGGCAAGGTTGTAGGGCTCTTGAGGATGCTGCCACTCATCCCTTGGAACTCTTGAGCTTGAGTGGGTTATTTGTACTTGGACAGTGGTTTTGTTTGCTTTATTGCATTGTAGCCATTTCTTATTGGTGTTCCTGGCACTGACAGGGGTTAGGGCTCTGCCAACCTGTTCTTCATTCCCGTGGCAAACTCGGTTGTGCCTGGTCCCAGCCTCACCTGCCTTCTGCCTTCCTCCTGCCCCTCAAAAGCCTCCTCCAGTCTCTCGCCCTGGCAAAGCTCCTTGATGTGACCATTCCCTTGAGCCAGCAAACATTTGTTCCTCTTCCTCTTGGAGCTGAGTCAGGAGGGGGTTTTGAGACTGCTCTAACGTGGGTCCCCTCTGCTCCCTGCTGGGCTCCACGTGAGACAGGGATGCTGCAGGACAGGCCAAAGGGAGCCAGAAGCCTGCACAGGCTGCCCTGGGCTGTATGAGGGATTTTAAGAGGCTTGTTACTGGTGCTTAGAAAAGCACAGGCCTTGGCCCATCTGAGGTGGAGAGGAGGTGAACTTGTGTGTGAAACAAACCACGCTTTCAACACCAGCACGAGGGGAGCGAGCGGCTCCGCGCGCGGGAGCCAGCCCAGAGAGACAGAGAGCAATTACAGCCCAAACTGTTTATTAAAACTTGTGGAAATTACTCATAACTCCATGTGTGTGATGGCTTTGTAGTTGAGGATGCTCTTTGTTTGAGCACGGGGCTCTGGCAGAGGGCGTGTGTGTGTGTGTGTGTGTGTGTGTGTGTGTGTGTGTGTGTGTGTGTGTGTGTGTGTGTGCTGAGCCCGCCAGCGCATTATGTCATGGACCAAGCAGGCGCTGCACTTGAGAGAGGGAGAGGGAGAAATGTGTTTTACAGGGTGAGGTACAAACTGAAATGGCTGTGAACATCTGGAACTGATATTAAGCTTGGAAAATGTTTTCTGTCACTCCAACACTCCTCTGGAGGAAGGTTTCTGAAGTTAAGAAGCTCCAAAGGGGACGAGGGGGAGGGATGAGGGGATAACATGGCTGTGGTGCAAAGTGCTTTTCATGTCTCCATTCTCTAAGCCAGGCTGTGTCCCTGCATCTGCCAGGCATGGCACCTGGGCTATCACCTCTTCTCTTTGTTGTGGCCCTGGCTTAGGAGGCCCCTGGACCAGCTGAGCCCCCTAGCCTGAGCCAGCCCTGCACAGGGACTGCAGCATCTTCCAGCCTGTGCTGGAAGACAGAAGGATCCTTGCCCTGGTTTTAGGGTTGGGAGCTGGGGAGCTGAGCTGGGAGGCCTTGTCTGAAAGCTGAAGGGTGAAATCCTCAGGAGGGAACAGGCAGACTGTGCCTGGTTTAACACCACCTGGACCTTCTCTGGGGCCCACCTGGGAGGTCGGACCCACCTGCGTTTGGGGAGGCTGCTGTGAGTTCGTGTAATACAAGGTTTAGAAGTAAAAAAAAGTGCTTTGAATGTGTTTGTAGAACATTTTGGGGGATGGCTGGGGGAGGAGATAGGGCTGGGCTTGGCTGTGTGATGGATTGGGGTTTGTGGGTTGGGCTGTGTTGCTCCTGGGGTGGTGGCTGTGTTGCTGTTGTGATGTTCTCAGTCCCTTTCTCAAAGTTCTCTCCCTGGTGCAGTTTAATTTCCCTTGTGCCCACATCTCTGTTGCTGCTGGGTCTCTGAACACCCATCTTTGGGGGCTTGGGGGGGTCTGCCATGTGTGAACTTTGCTGGTGGTAAGTCAGACCTTGCACACCGACATAGGAATGGACTCGCCCTTAATCTACAAATGAGGGGACAAAACAAGACAAAGAGATAAAATTCCTTCCCTGAGGTCACAAGAGCCTTGAATTAATTTCACATGAGAGCTTCAGAGAGGGGCAGTACTCACCTGTGAGGGCAGAGACAGGTGCAGGTCCTGGACCCCCCAGCTTGTCCTGTGGTCACTCCTCTGTCAGGACCCTCAGGCTGACCACTGAGCCCATCTACTTCTCCCAGTCTTTTGCCACCACTGGGTGAGCAGCCCTGGACCTGAGCACAGCACATGTAAGAGAATGTGTCCTTGAGCATGAATCCACCTCTTCCTGCCTGTGCTTCAGCTTCAAAGTGGGGACACACAGAGAAACAAAGCACCACTTGCTGTCCCCGTGGCTGAGGGTGACAGGGAGGGTGGGTGAGGTGTTGTCCCAATGCACTGCTGCCTCTGTGCTGCTGATGGCAAATCACAGAAGGATTAGGAGGCTCTGCCCCTCTCCCAGCCCTTCATCTTCTCTCCTGCTCGTTTGGCTCCCACACTGTGGTTTTGCCCCTTTTCTGTGGTCCTTCACAGCTCAGTGTGTGCTGACAGCTGAGTCGGGGTAGCTGGGGATGTCATGGGGTGTTGGCTGAGTAGACAACAAACAGATAAAAGCTCACCTGCTTCTATACAGCACTCAGTTTGGGATGCCATGTCCAAGCAGGTCAGGTGAGATCTCAGCAGACACTCCCAGGCTTTAACTCTGATGATGTCAAGGGGTTCTGGCTGCTCTGGGATCTTTTTGCCAGGACAGTGACCATGAGCATAAAAAGAAGTAGCCCTCATCCAGAACAGCTTGTATTCCTCAAAGAAAGGAGAACAGGAACACAGCCTGCTGAGTGAGCCTGGTGGAGACCTCAGAGCAGGAGAATGCAGAGTCTGGCAGCTCAGAGCCTTCTGCTGTGCTGGGACCCTCAAAGCACAGGGCTGTGGTGTGGAGCAGAACCAGCAGGTGACCTGGGAGGGTGTCTGGACAACAGGCAGGGCAGGAAGATGTGCAGGAGTGGAGAGTATGGTGCTATAAAACCTGAGCACATCACCACATCGGCATTACTGACTGCTCTGGAGCAGAGCTGCTCTGCAGAGCAGCCTGTGCACAGCATCCTGTCTGTAAAAGAAAGCAGAAGAGGTCAGCTCAGAAGGCTGAGTGTTTTGTACACTTGCAGGTTGTGCTCTGAATTGAGGCTCGGGAGTGCCTTATTTATAACTTCACAGTTGTGACGTGTCTGGATGGCTGGGGATGTATGGATATAGCTATGGCAACCAGCTCTTCCAGACACCCCTTTGTGTGCAAGCTGAGCTGCTACTGCCCTGTGAAAACCTGGGATAGGCTGGGAGAAGAGGAGAAAAGTCTGGCCAGAGCAAATACTGCTCGTCAGAAAGGAGTCAGTGCAATCTCCATGCAATCACGTTGCACTCCCATTGTGAGCCTTAAAATCATCTTTAAGGGTGACTGACAAACTGGCCACCACAAAGAGCAGCAGGAGGAGTTGACACCACCCTTAGGAAGCTGTAGGAGCTTGAGGTCCAGCCAGGAGCTGGGTAAATGGGTGAACACTGCCCCTGCCTCTTCTGCAGCTAACACATGGATAAAGATGTTTTCAACACCCAGAGTGCCCTTCTTGAGTGCTGAATCCGCTTCACTTGTTAGCAGAAGGAAAGATGATTCAAAAAGAAGCCTTTGAAGTGAAGGTCAGGTTTTTGGAAGCTGCTTCCTGGGATGTGTTGTGTAATAGCACCAAGCAAGTGCTTAATTTTGGCCATGACCCTCGCTGTGAAGCTCTGATTTCTCTCTCCCTGGGACAGCTGTAGTTATTTCCACCTACCAGTGTCATTTTTGTATCCTGGAAAGCAGAAGGGAGGTGGAGGGTTCTCAACTCTCAATTAGAGTTGAGTCAGTTGCTGAAAAATTTCATTAATTCACATTTCCATATGGTTGTTCCAGGGTGTTTTATTTTTATCTACCCAGACACCTTTTGGCCAGAGCTGGGCACTATCTTTGCTTTCTTCCAAATCACTTTATAGGTGGAGACCTGGGACCGTCTGCCCTTTTCCTGCTGTCTGCAGAGGATGGAGCAGCCTGGCTGGTGCCACGAGTGTGTCATGCACTTCAGCAGCACTGTGTTTGCCAAGGGCTTTGTGCTGTCTGCTCGGAGCTGCCTCTCCCTCAAGGACAGCTGTAGATGCTGCCTTCTAGCTAAGAAGCCTCTGAACTTCTTACATGGCAGTTAATGAGGCCAGTCGTGGAGTTTTTTTACTAGCCTGTAATTTTATCCTCTAGGATTAAGTTTCTCCTGATCTGGAAAAGTCAAGGCCACAAATCCATCTTGTCAGAAAGCATCAAAAGCCAAGGCTGCTAACACAGCCAGACAGATCACGGCATGTGAGCGCAGAGCAGTGGAACTTTTTCATAGGAGCCTTTATTGACTAGACAGGCTTTTTTAATCAATAAATTGTGGCTGGAATTTGGAGGGAAGCTCAGTGTATGTTTGCAAAGCTGGTGCTTGGCAATGCAGCCCTGAGCTATGTGGAAAATACAGGCTCTGGGGCATCTGTGGATGCAACACAACCTGCTCTGGGAGGAAACTTGGGCATTCTCACTGAGCAAAGAATCTGGGTCTTCCCTTTGGATGGGCTCTGAATGACGCCCAGATTGAGATCCTCTGCCAGGGTAGGATCTTCCTGGAGATTTTGCATATTGCACTCATTCTAGCCAAAGCCTGGGATGATAGCCTGAATGGGATGGAGAATCTGCTTTCCAGTCCTCTGGCTGCAGTTGAGGTTTCCCATGCATTCAGTGTTGTCAGGTGGCTGAAATACAATCCAAAAAGTTAGCCAGGGTCCCTCCACGCTTCTCTGGAAGGAAATAAGGATAGAAAAGAGATCCAAAGAGTTCCTTGGGATGGCCTATTCTGTCCTGTTTGAAACCCCTCAGCCCCAGCACAAGAGGTCCTCTGGGGATGCTGCAGTTGTCCTGGGCTGTGGTCATGTCTGCTCTGTCCTGCCAGCATCAACTTTGCTCTAGCCCTTCCCATTCCTCAGGCACATCCCTGTTCATGGCACGTGGTGGCACCAGCCCTTCCCCTCTGCCCCTCCCAGGCTGGGCTGGGCACACTGTGTGTCCTGAGAACAGTCATCATCCTCTGCTCACCAAAATGGTGGGGCCTCCTCTTGTTGGGCAGTGGCTCAAGGTGGGGCCTGTCATTTATTCCCCATGCTGCTCCAGTGTGAGGGAAGTTCAGTAAAAATGGAGAGGGATTAAACCTGAGTCAGGGGATTTACTAATTAAAATATCTGCTCCTCCTGCAGGTTTCATTTGATACAAGAGAGACCCTCCCCATCTCCCCCGTGACCCCTTCCCAGTTTGTTCAGCTTGCCAGGGATTGAGAGCTGGCTCTTAGAAGTGAGGGGGCAGCTGGGTCTAGGTTACAATTCGTGCTGTTTGGATAGGATAAACCTTTCCTCCCTGTAATTGGGTGATTGGACTTGTGAGGTTTCCCAGATATTAATCTGGAGACCCTAGAGGGGGTCAGATTAGGTTATGGAGACATAATAGGAAATACTGCTCTGGCTAGTTTGGGTTATGGGGGATAGGGTGGATTCTCTGCAGCATTCCCCTGCTGGGTTCCCACTGATGGGACCTGCACTGTGGGGTCAGGGAACAGTCTTATCTCAGCATCAGGTTGACTTGGGCTTTGCTGGGAGCGACTCTCTGTGAACTCTTTCCACCCCTGTAATTCTGCTCTTCCAGAGGACAGGACCATGACCCCTCCTTTGGAGAAGGGAGGGGTGGGTGGTGCTGACCTGCTGCTGCTGGGGCTCCTTCACAGGGGAGAGGGTGCCTTTTTTCCCCAGGATCCTTGGGATAGAACAACCTTTGCACTCTGAAGCGCCGTTGTTTGGACTAAGTAAAGACCTTCCTCCTTGCTCCCCCATGTAGTGCCCGTGGTGGGGAAGGGGTTGATGCACCCCAGAGGGGATCATTTAATGAGCATTTCAGCACATGTGCCCTCTGTCCCACGTGAGAGATGTGTTTGAGGGTGTCATGTTGATCTAGTCAGAACCGGTGAGATGAGCTTGCCCTTGTGGCCAAACAAGTGCTTTGGAGCTGCACTGGCAGGGAACTCTGCACTGAGCAGCACCCTGAGGTGCTGGGGAAGGGAGACCCCCCACAACTGTGCTGCAGAGCCATTGGTTATGTGGGTTAAACCCCCTCCCCTTCCTGCTGTGTTCTCCTCCTGTGTTTGGGAGCAGCTCTGCTGAGACAAGCCTGGCTCCAGGAGCCAGTCTGCAGCACTCCTTGCAGCCCTCATTTCTTTTTATTAGCAGTGAGCTGACAGATAGGGGATGGTCATTAATTCAATAAAGGATGTTTCTGATCACGGCTGCAGAAGCAAGATCCTGAGGTTTTCCATGGTGGTCTGATGACTCACCCTGATGAAATAGGGTGAGGCTGGGATAGGAAATACCTCACTGGAGCTTGGGCTATGGCAATGGCTCTTCCCACAGAGCAGCCAGGCTCCTGCAGTCATTCTGCCATCCTTGGCTGGGCTGTCCCAGTGCCTTCCCAGTAGGATGATTTTCCCACTGGAAAGAGCTGGATTTCAGCTCCAGGGAAGCCCGTGGAGCCAGTGCAGCTGGGTGAGGCTCACGCCCTGTTTCCCTGGTGCCAGCCCTGAACACCTGCCTGGGGTGACACTGGAGTCAGGGAATGTTGAGGTGTGTCTGGGGGGCCCCATTCCCCACCACCCCTTCGTGGCACACTCAGGAGGGCAGTGCAGGCTGTGCTGTGAGAGGAGAGCTTATAGAATGTAACAGATAATACCTGGCTTTCCTTTATCCTGTTCTGTCATCTGTGGAAGTCAATAAATCTCACCAACCCCATTGTTCCGATTGGGAAATTGAGGCCAAAAATCACGTGTGGACTCTAAATCCAGAAGAGCCAGTTAAGAGCAAGGGCTCACAATTCATGTACAATTAACAATTACTGTGCTGGCTGCTCTCAAGCTCCAGAAGTTCACACTTTGGCTGCAGATTTTTTCAGATCTACAGTTCCTGTGGAAAGCCTTGGAGTTGTTGTGGTAGATGGTCAAACACAGGTGGATGTGTCCATCCTGCTGGGACACAGTGAGCAGGAATGATAGCACCAAGAAACCTCCCTGTCTGCCCCACCCTGGTGCTGAGCTCTCATGAATGGGACAGGGCCACCCCATCTGCTGCTCTGGGGTGTGCCAGACCCTCTGGGGACAACATGGGGCTGCAGGGATTGTTCCTCCTCAGCATCCTGACCTGATTGTGGATCTTCCCACAGCCTTGGAGCTGATGGAGCTTCCTCTGTTGGATACCCCCAGGATGATGGAATGGTGTCTGCAAGCACAACCCCATCTCAGCACCCTCCCCTCTGAGGATAAAGGCATGAGACCACTGTCCCCTATTTGAAGTTGAGGGATTTTCTTTGATGTTTCCCAGACCTTTTACTGTTCTTCACGGATGAGCTCAGAGGAGCAGCAGCAGATGCTAAAAATTGGGTGCTGCAGCCCTCAGACCTCAAAAGTGGCTGTGCATTCCCTTCCCAGGGAAGCCAGGAGGATTTTTGGTGCTGCTCTGCCTGGCTCCAGGTCTGACCCTCCCTGCTCCCTCCTGTCCCCAGAGCAGCCCCATATCAGGGCTGCTTGGGAACGGGAGGGAGGAGTGTGTGAGCCAGAGAGATGGCCTGTGATGGGGAGGGGACATTGCAAAGCCACCAGTTTGCTGGGATAGTGCCAGAGGTGGGTGGCTGGATAAGCACTCACACATAAGCTGTGTGAGGGTTGGCTACTCAGCATCTGCTGTCTCCTCCAGCTGCAAACAGCTGGAATGTCCATGGGAATACTGCACTGGGAGCAGCCCCACTCTGGGTCAGCCAGCTCCCCTTGACTCCCAGCCCTGGGCTCATCCTGCACCCTGTGTGCTGCAGGGAGGGTGCTGTGCCCTGGGGTTCCCCACAGAACCGAGATCTGAAAATAATCTGCAGCCCAAGTGTCAACTTCTGGGGCTTGGGAGCAGCCAGCACAGAAACTGTTACCTGTGCACAAATTGTGAGCCCTTGCTCTTTACTGGCTCTTCTGGATTTCGAGTCCTCACCCGATTTTTGGTTGTTACTGCTGAGCACCTCAGTTTCCAGTCTGAGCAGTGGAGCTGGGGAGAGTTATCAGTTTTCCTTCTCTGAATGCTCAGTGGTGGGCACACAGTGCAGTGGGTGCAAAAGCTGGGCAGCAGGGCTGGGATGGGAAATACCTTCTTCCCTGCCCCTGTGCTCATCCTCAAGCACATGATAGGTTCCTTTTATCTGCTAATAAATATCAGTCATAAAACAATCCAGATCTATCCATAATCCTGTTAGAGCCTTTGACTCTTGCTCCTGTGACTCCCAGCAGCTCTAATTACGGATACTCACGCCGGTGATTAATGACTTGGTTCATCCTCAGTGGCACCAATTTTACATGTGCAGCCTGATTTCTCCCCCACAACGATTTGTGCGAGGGGGGAAATAATCCCTGTTAAAAACCAACAGCACAGAACTGTGGTGTTGGCATTGTGCCTCCATCTGGCCCTTCTGCATCCTGTCCATCCCTTCACTCATCTCCCCCTGGCCTTTCATCTCCAAGAGAACGACCCTAATTGCCACATGCTCTAATTTTGCTGCGCTGTATCCCATAAATCACTCGGATGTGCAGAGCATTTTCCTGCTCCTTAACAAAAGGAAAGGGATTTTCTCCTCTGCTGCATGTTTTACAGGTGACTAATTGCATCAAGGCACCTTTGAAGCAATGACTTCATCAATTGCTCATCCTGCAGACACATTGCTGGTTTTGTATGCCTGATCAGAATCCTGCATTTATTAGGATTAATTTATTCTCCAATCATTTTTCATCCACCACAAGGACAGGAAAGTTGAGTGATGTTACTTGCACAGCTATGTAAGCACGATTTCTTGCCTCATTACTGAGCCTGAGATATTTTTGCTACATACTGAAATTTCTCTAAATGAAAATGAGTAATGTTACGTCTCTGAGAGAAGTGCTCCCAGAACACTAGAGAAATCAAGTTATTTCAGGGTGCCTACAAATTGGCTTTAGGTCTTCAACATCTTCCTTTCTAATTTTGCCCCCTGCATTTGTTATGGAGCAGCTCTGGTGAGCAGGAGCACGGCTTGGGCTTCAGACAGAGGGAGCCAGGGGTGGGTTAGAGGATGTTTCTCCCAACTAGAGATCATCCAAAATGAGGGGTTCTTCTGTCCTGTCCCATCCAAAATGAGGGGTTCTTCTGTCCTGGGGGATTCTTTCTGTCCCAACCCTCAGAGAGCTGGGGTTGTAGAGCCTGGAAAAGAGAAACTACCAGGGCCCTTCCTGTACCTAAAGGGGCTCCAAGAGAGCTGAGAGGGACTTTGGAAATGGGCCGGGAATAACAGGACAAAGGGGAATGGCTTCAAACTGACAGAGGTCAGGGTTAGAAGGAATATTGGGAAGAAGTTCTTGACTATGATGGTGGTGAGGCCCTGGCACAGGGTGCCCAGAGAAGCTGTGGCTGTCCCTGGATCCCTGGAAGTGTCCAAGGCCAGGTTGGATGGGGCTTGGAGCAGCCTGAGACAGTGGGAGGTGTCCTTGCCTATTGCAGGGGATTGGAACAAGATGTTTTTTAAGGTCCCTTCCAATGCACACCATTCCATGGTTCTATAATTCTGAGGGTTAGTAAATCCTCAGGAGGCTGCGGGAAACACTCTGGGTGTGTGGCTGAGTGCAGGGTGTGGCAGGGCTGGCAGTTTGGAAAGGGATGCAGTGAACACAGGCTGAGCATCTCCAGGGAGGAGAACCTGTGAACACGGGCAAATTCGCACTTTTCTTAAAGACTGTGGTCAAGTTTTTGTGGGAGTAGTGGCTGATAATGACTGCCAGAAGACCTTGACTCAGCAGCTAACCTCCTCTTTTGAAAAGAAAGGAGCTTGTTTACCGCCAGGCAGGAATTTTGCCTCTGCTGCTTCCAGTCTGGGGAGTGGATTTTGCAGCATAGGTTATGGACCAAATGGGGTTGTTTTGAGGCAAAGGTGGGTTTAACACTGGTTTGGGGCTGGTGTGGCAATGCTGGGGAGCCTCGCCTGGGTGATGTGCAGAGCTAGGACAAGGACGTGCAGGAGACAGAAGCACTGGGAGCAGATGACCTCCTCCTGTTGCACTGGGAAGAAGTGCACCATGGCACAAAGGGGCTGGGAAAGGGTTTGTGCAGCGCTGGGGAGCTGGGTTTGGAAAAAGAGCAGGGAAAAATTGGTGATGGCTTTGGAGAGCCTGGAGAGAGGGAAACACCAAAGCCTGGCACTGTACAGGAACACGCTTATTTTATTTTGCCACAGCAAGCTGGCAAGGTATCAGCTGTTCTGATGGCAAATTCACTGTCCTGTGGGATGTCCAGCCTCAGTCCATGCCATGTCCAATGGGACTATAGAGCCCTGATCCCAGCTGGCACCGACCTCTGCAGCCCCACTCTCCCTCTGGCCCCGTGGTGGGGCTCGGGTTGGGGTGGATGAAGAGGGGTCGGGGAGGACAAAGAGGGGGGGAAGAAACGTCTCGAGGAGCAGAATCAGCTGGTGATTGTGGGGCTCTGCCTACAGAGGGGGCTCCTGCACTGCCCAAGGCCATCCGGGCTGGGAAGGCAGGAGAAGGGATGCAGCGGCTGCCAGCTGACCTTTCTCAAACAGTTCATGGGTTTCCAGAGCAGCCGAGGTGTCAGCGGTGTAGAGCAGTCACAGCTTCCCAGTCGCTGGAGGAGGAAGGCAGGGGGCACTCGAAAGGGGAGGAAAAAGCTCCGTCCTGGAAGGGTGGAAACCTCCCAACCCATTAACTGTTTCTCCACGGAGAGCCGTGGAAAGCTAACAAGGGGCTGCTTTTCTCCTGCACCAGCTCACCCACTCCCACCCTTTCTGCCCTCCCCTCTTCTGCCCCTGCCTGGCTTTCCCTTCCTTTTGTAAGGCAGGGCCGGGGATGGTGAGGGTTTGGGTGCAGAATCAGCTCAAGCCCAGCAGCCCTGCGCAGAGGGAAGCAAATTCTGCCTCGGCACCCTGGCGTCCCAGCCTTGTGTCCGTGTGCACAGCCCTCTGCTTTGACGAACTCTCTGCAATCAGACTTAATTAGAAGGCAGGGACCCACCGAAAAAAACCTCTCCCAGCCCTTTCTAGCGGGGTGCTCTGTGCTGTCAGATCTGGCTGAAAGCACATTTGTCTCAAGCCAGGGAAGGGGCCGAGTTGTTCCACGGCAGCCTAAAACTGAGACACTTTCCCCCGCAGATGACAAAGCTCGGGAGTAAATTAGCAGGCAGAGTCTGTGAAAGGAAATGTTTCCTTAAACGTTTCCATAAAAGCTAATTGGCCTGTAAGAGCAGCATACCTGTGGGCCGCTGCCTCCCGGGGTTCAGGGCTTGGGGAATCTATTCCTGGCTTGACTAATAATTTTCAGTGTGACTTTGAGCAGGTCATTTCAGTTCTTTGTGCCTTGGTTTCCCTCTCTCTGAAATGAGGAGAATACTCCCTTCCAGAGCGCTGATAAGGTTTAAGTACTAAAATTTTATTGCTCTGTTGAAGATCCTTGGCAAAGGGATATTATGCAGATAGAAGGTTAATGATGATGATAGGGAGAGAATAAAAGAAGAAATTGCTGTTTTATTTTTATTTTGTTCTTTAAATGATGTTTAATAGCCAGTTTTCGATTGAGGAATAAAACCCAGTCCCCTGTGACCACCAAATTATCTTGCAAATGCTGGTTTTTTGCATGCTTATAAAGCTTGCAGAGAGAATGAGGAGCCATACCCCTTCTCTCTGCTTGTAGGAGTAATCAGCAAGAGATTGCCTTTTCCCAATTAGAAAGCTTGTCTGGATTCCTGGATAATTGAGGGAGCTCCCCAAGAGTCCTCCATGAAGTGTTGTGGGTCTGTTAGGGGCTGGTGGTCCCTGCTGGGTGTGTGTTGGGGCAGCTCCTTGCCCGTGGCCTGAGCAGCTGGGGGCACCTGCCTGGGGTTATTGAGCAGGTCAGGAGGGCCAGGCAAACAGGACTTTGCCCCTGCCAGAGGGAATTCAAGGCTGAACAGAGCCATTACCTCCACAAATTCCCCCCCACACCTTTCCAGAAGAATTTCTGGGCACACACACCCCGCCACTGTGATGACCCTTAGAGCCAAGGCATGCCCTGCAGGGCCTGGGAGTGTTTGCAGCCATGCTGAGGGCTGGGAGGGCTCCCTGCAGGGTGGGTGCCCACCAGTCCTTCACTGACCCCACAGCCCTGCCCACGGTGCCCTGCCTGGCAGCAGCACTGGCCACCCCAGTTTGTCACCCTCGCCACAGCCACCGTAGGCTGTAAATGTCAACCACAGCGGAACCCGGCGCAGGCTGTGGCCGGGACTTTGCTTATTTATTCCTTTTTTTTTTCATTTGTTTCTTTCACAAACATCAGCTATGTCAAGAATGGCACGTTCGTCACCCCAGACTGTTACAAAACTGAAGGTCAAATTCATGGTATAATTGTGGCTGGGGAAAAGGACAATATAGATGTGTTGGTCCCTGGTGGGTGAAGTGTGGGGGCTGCAGGATGCTGTCTCCTGTTTTTCCTCTGGTTGTGGATGGGGGTTTCCTGTCCTGTCCAGCCCTGGGGTGGAAGCTGCATCTCTGAAGATGCACTCATGGTGCCTGTGCTGACTTTCCTGCTGAGTTCCATTCTGGGGAAATACTCAGTGAGGTGGGGTTTATTAGGGAAGGTTATAGCTGTTGTTTGGCCAACTGTTCTACCTGGAGAAGAAAAGGGGGAAAAAAGGGCCAGGTTTTGGACACACAGTCCTCTGTTAGTCAGCAGCTAACCCCAAACACCATTCCCCCTCTCCCCTCATGCTCCAGTGGTTCATTTGGGAGGCGTGAGACCTCTCCCCACACGTGATCCTCACACGTGATCAGACCCCTCTGGCTGCCCACACAACCTGCTGTGTCTCCCCATGGAGGCTCACACTGTCAGAACTCGGGTGCCTGTTCACCCTCTGTCCATGCCAGGAGCTGAGGAATTGAGGACAGGAGAGCTTGGGGGTTTGTACTGGCTCTTTCCTGGGTGAAAAATCCCACCCCAGAGCCTGCACTAGGATCACAGAACAGTTTGAGTTGTAGGGGACCTTCACAGATCATGTATCCCAATTCCCTTGAAGTGAGCAAGGACATCTTCAACTCGCCCAGGCTGATCAGAGCTCCATCACTCAACCCTATAATCTTAGTCCATCCCTTTTCCTCTTTGATATTGAAGTCTTTAATATCCCTGAGTTTCTTGTCAACACTTTAAAGCAATCACCTCCACAGCAGGCTCCTCCACAAGGACCTCTGTCTCCATCTCCTCATCATGTTCTCTCAAGGCTTTCTTCCAAAGCTTCCATGTGCACACAGAGCCATTTTTCTCTTCATCCTTGTGCCCTTCTCTCTCATTCCTCCATCTCTCTCTGGATTCTCCAGGCTGTGACTGGGAGGGTTCAGCAGAGTCTGTGCTGGGGAAAAAGGCCACGTTCCCCTTAACCCTCCCACCTCAGTAAATACCACCGTGGTAAATTTGTTGAAGACATAGGTTGATTTGGGTTTGCGGCGTTTTTTTGCCATCTGTGTCTGAACTGTGATAGTGACAGTATTTCACAGAATATTTCAGGCTGGAAGGGACCCCTAAGGATCACTGAGTCCAGCTCCCTGAGGCAGGAGTTGTCTGCTCATATGTATGCATATAAGACCTCTCCCAACAAGACCCTGGTCTCTCTTGGGACCTGCAGGATGAAACAATCGATCCCATTGCCCAGGAAAAGGTCACACTGCATCAGTAAAACTCCTCTTTGTAAAGAACAGGAGCTCAGTCTGTCTCTGTTGGAGAGCCAGGCTGCAGGTTGTTTCCAGAGGAGCTGTTTGGGCGCTTGGTTTGTGTGATGGAAGATGAGGAAAAGCTGGAGGGAAGATCCCACAGAGAGTGGGTTTGCCTTCTGCCCCCCTGCAGCCTCCCTGCCCTGCTCTGGGTCCTGGTACTTATTCACATCAGTGATAAACCCAGCCCTTTTTTGACCTTAAGTGATGTTTTAGGATTTCTTTTATTTGTGGACCCTGCCTTGGCCTTCTGTCACTATTTGTCTCTCCAAAAAAAGGATTCTGCTCTTTCAAATTTTGTGTCCAATTTGGAGGGGGGGATATTACCAATGGGGGTCAGTAAATAGCTCATCTCACTTCATAACACTTAGCATTTAGATAGTGCTTTCCACTGCCAGAGCCCTCTGCAAACTCCCAGTAATCCTCCCTGCACCCCTCCAGTTAGGTAAGTATAACTAATCCCAAACAAATAGCTTCAGTGTGGAACTAATGTAGAGAATGCATGAGAGTAATTTAAGGTTTAAAAGAAAACTAGTGGGTAATCTCACAGAAAAATTAGAAAAAAAGGGCAGAGAGAAGGAAAAAAAAAAGAAAAAGCCTGAGTTATTGAATGTGAAAGTTAAATCAGACTGGAATATGTTGTTAATTTGCATTTCAAGTAGCCATGTGAGGCTGTAGATATTACAACTACTTAGTGTAGGCTGTTTGGATGTATGAAATACATCAAAGCTTCAGTAATATGTAAAATAATAAAATGTAAAAATGCCCTCAGGTTTAGCCTTTTTGTGCCTGTTGCATCTTATCAGGTTTTTCATATATATATATATTAATCCTGCTAGCATTACTGAATTCTGTATTTTTTTATGTGTTTATATCCAATAAATCATAGACTTCAGATTCCAGGACATGTTCAAGACCAGGCTGGATGAGACTTTGAGTAGCCTGGTCCAGTGGAAGGTATCCCTGCCCATGGCAGGGGTTTGAGCAAGATGATCTCCAAAGTCTCTTCCATTCCATGATTCTATTTACTGACTAGAATCCAAATTTCCTCCTCTTCCTGCCTCTTATCTCTGATGACTGGGAAGTCCAGAAGCTCATACACCCTCCATTAGTAATTTCATCAAAGTCTTGGAATTTGTGTTCCTTGCTTCACATTTTTCCAGGTTCAATTGGACAGTTGCATTTGGCATCAACAGAACTGCTCAATCCATGTTCCATTTGGGATAAATTTCTGAAAGGGTTTGAGACTCAGACTTCCTTTGGAAACTGAGTACCTGATCTTGGCTCTCCATAAATGACCTGCCTTCATGTGCTTGCAGCAGGAAATCCCATCTGCAGGGCTTGTGAAGAATCACAGAATCATGGAATGGTTTGGGTTGGAAGAGGCCTAGGAGATCACATTTTCCATGCCCCAGCCATGGGCAAGGACACTTTCCACTGGACCAGATAGCTCAGAGTCCCAGCTGCAATTAAAGGCTGAGATTTCCAGGCTGATGGCTCAACAGGGCACTTCCCATCTGCTTTCCAGTGTCAGCCCTGGTGCTGGACCAGATCCAGAGCTCCAACCCAAATCTCCTGGGAAAATGCATTTGCTTGTACAGTTCTTTGCCCACCAGGAAATCTCCTGGCAGACTCAGGAACATGGAGCCAGCAGTTTCCCTGTGGTGTTCTCTAAATGGGTCTTGTATGGACTTTAAATGATTATCTCTATGTAAAGGCACTTCTAATGATCATCTCTATGTAAAGGCACCTTTTTGGATTTCTTGTACCCAGCCCTTGTGCTGTGTCAGATGTCACATGATCCATCAGGGTTTTGCAGAGCCATTTATCTACAGACGCTCTTGCAGGTGCAAAAACATCTGCTAAAGCAGATGCAAACCCAAGGAGCCCTCAAGGAGATCCAGAAGATCATAGGGACTTTTTGCAGCATGCTTTTACTCCCAAGCATTGCTGTTATCCAGGTCCCTGCCACAGTGAGCTCTCACAGCACTGGTGTGTGCCAAAGCCCAAGTGTCCTTACTGAGGGGAGAGGTTAGATTAGATCTTTGGAAAAATTCTTCCCTATGAGGGTGGGGAGGCCCTGGCACAGAGTGCCCAGAGCAGCTGTGGCTGCCCCTGGATCCCTGGCAGTGTCCAAGGCCAGGCTGGACAGGGCTTGAAGCAGCCTGGGACAGTGGAAGTTGTCCCAAGAAGGGGGTGGGAATGAGTGAGCTTTAAGATCCCTTCCAACCCAAACCATTCTATGATTCTTTGATATGATGCTGATCTGTGGCCCTGGATAAATGCAGGGCAGGACCAAGGTGTGCTGGGGGAGTCCTGGTGTGGGAGAGGGCACCAGGAGGGTGAGGTGGGGCTGGGAGTCCCAACTGCGGCAGCTCAGAAGTGGGGACTAAGGGTGAGGCAAGCTGTGGTTCACACCAGGCCAGGCTATGATAGCAGTACTGCAGTGGATCCTCTTCAGGGTCTTGTATCCTTTATACTTATCTAAATCCAAAATCCACGGCCTCCTGCCCCAGGTATTTCCAAAAAAATGATGCATTTACTCCAGTCTTTTCTTCCCCTTTGTACCCAGCCACATGTTTTGAGAAGAGAGTAATGAACCATGCCTGAAGAGGACCAAGCATGACCATTTATTGCAGAGATCAGGTTCAGGAGAGGCAGGAGAGAGCCCACCCCTCCCTCGTGTCCCCCACCCTCCCCTCTGCCCACTGTACCCCTCTGCTGAGGACTTCTCAAGAAGAAAGAAAAATAAAGGTTTGGCAGGTCTACTCACACAGTGTAAAATTGAATTAGTGGAGGTATGTGAGGAACATGGCTCGATTTCCATGGGGATGAGGAGATTTTTATCACCACCCCCCCAGGATTATCCTGTACAACACAAAGCTGCTTTTGGCACTGGCAGGTGGGCATCCCCCCCGTGAGCCTCTTTGGGGTAAAATCAAGGTGATGTCTGAGTCAGGCTGGCCTTGCTGGGCTGGGGGCTTAGCCAGGGTGGGGAACTGAAAGGGGAGAATGGAGCTCAGGGGAAGCTGGATGAATGTCTGCAAAGGTGAAGCCTTGAGACCAAGTGAGCAAAAGAAGCTGGGAATCTCCGATTGTTTTCTGCCCCTCTCCTTTGATAAGAGGAGATTCAGCACCTTTTGATGCTCTGTGGGGTTTGAGAAAGTCCTGAGCCATGGCCAGGGCTGGAGGGACTGTGCCAGGGGCGAGGAATTCAGGAGATTGCATCCTAATCCCAAAAATAACAGGACTGCTTTCCCTATCCACTGCTGATGACTCCACCCCCTCGTGCGTTCCGTGTCAGCCGAAAAAATATCCTGGACCCAACCTGTAGAGGTTCCAGCCCTGTTGCACAGGATTTATCATCTGTCTGTCCCAGAAAGGTCCCTGCAACCCATCCTGGGCTTGTCCAGACCAGCACATGCCCATCAAACCTCAGGAAAGGGCTGAGGCTTCTGCCTGGGCATGGCTGGCAGTGCCACAGGACAGACGTGGCGGCGTGAATGACAGGGGAGCAGTGTGAAAGCAATCCCATCTTTCTGGGCTGATGGGCTCCACGTTCACTGCCCTGGACACTGAAGTGCAGAATGGAAAGGAAAAGGGAGAGGGAAGAGCCCTGCCTGCACACCCGCCCCAGCGCAGGGAAGCCAAGCCTGGGGCCAGCCAGAGCCAGCGGCCTCTGCGCTTCCTCCTCCCCACCCTGCAGGGACGTGGCTGGGTGGAGATCTGGCCAAAGCTCCTGTCCTCTCTGTCTCCAGCACAGCTCCACTGGGGCAACTGGTATCCAGCCCCGGTGTGGTTCCATCACTGGCAGCTGGGAGAAGAGCTGTGCATCCCTAGAGTGCAATGGGGACCAAGGGAAACTCCTTGAGTGGATGGGAGAGCGTGTGGGATGGGGGGCTGTGGCTTTAGGGTGTGCAGGGCAGGGTTTGAAGCAGAGTCCCGTGTGCCAGGTGGGGAGTTGTCTCCTCACTCCATGGAGAGCATGGGAAAAGGTGCAGGGCCAAGAAGGGGCTGCTCAGGGCACAAGGGCACCCAGAAAGAGGAGAGGGAAACCATGCAGAATCCCCCAGGAGAACAAACCCATAAAGGGGATGGGGAGCAGGGAAGAGCAGCATGGCTCCAGATGGAATGAGAAGGCTGCAGAAGCTGCCCAGCTCTTTGGTCCTGCCCTCTCCATCAGCTGGATCTGCCACTCACTGTGTCTTTTTCTCACCTCAGGGTGATTTTTCCTCCGCTTCCTGCAGTAGGGCAAGCAGCCCAGTTCTCATGAGAAGCCCTGTCAGATCTGCTCAGAAGCATCTGCCCACCCCAGGCTGGGAAAATCAGGCCCAAAATAACATTGGATGAGCAAATATTCCCCATGGGCTGCTGCCCAGCCTGGGTGTCCCAGGCTCCATCAGCACAGTCCCATGTACTGCACACCAACAAGCCTCATCTTTATAATCTGGAAGAGGTTGTTTCATTTAGGTGTGACCCTTCACCATCCTAAAACTTAAATATCTTATTTTCCAGAGACTTGGGCACAATCTCTGTGGCTGGTGCAGTTCCTAACTCAGCATGGCCCCCTTAGGGCCTTGTTCACACCTCCATCCCCCCCCCAAATGACAACCAAAGGCTCTGAACACTGATGCTTTATTTTTCCAATGAGGAGCTGCTGATAACACTACACTTCTGTACAGAGCCTGTGTGCAAGGATCATGCAAACCCTGACTTCCAAGCACTCTCCAAAATGGGTGGGAAGTCTGCAAGGGGCATTTGGGGAGCTGCTGCAGACACCCATGGAGCTGCTTCGGCAAGATGAGGTAACAGGAATTCAGTTTGTCCCCGCACATTGGGACGAGGCAGAGCAGCTTTTCACCCAGCTCGCTGGTTTCTGTCACTGTGGCTGTGTCAGCAGCTGGGCCAGGAACAAAACCTGTCCCTGCCTTTGGGTACCACTGGCTCTCCCTCTCAGCTGTCCCTGTATCCCACAGCCTCACAGGACTCCTTTCTGATGCCAGCACACTGGCTCAGGTGCTGAAATGTTCAGTTCCCAGACAAGCAAAGGGTTAAAAGCAGCCCTGTTTGAGGGCATGGTTCTGCTGCCCAGGGGCCCCTGGGTGCTGAGCCAGCAGGATGGGAGCACGGGCTGCCCAGCTGCAGTGCCAGCTCAAGCCCTTGGCATTTGCCACCACACACCTTCCCTTGTCCCCAGGCAGCAAAGCACACGACCATTTTGCTTGTTTGGTTTCATCCTGTAACCAGTCTGTTTATTGTTCTGAAAAGGTTAAATTGGTCAGGGAAAAAAAAAAAAAGGATAGACTTTTTTTTTTTTTCTTCCCCTTTCTAATGAGAGTCTGGGGACCTTTTCCCTGCTGACGTCAGAGTCATATCCAATAGCCTTTGCAGTGAGGCCTGATTTGCAAAGGACACCCTGGGGAAAAGCAAAAATCTTGGTGAAACCTTTAAAAAGAAAAAGCACCCTTTGAGACGATTTTCTGCTTCTTTTATGTCCTGATTTCACCTTCTAATTACTAATTCCTTGCTCCATTTTTTTTCCCCCCCAAGCTGAGGGAATGTTGGAGGGGAGGGTGTTTGCAGCCCCCTGTGCATGCACACGCTCCCTGTGCTTGGCTCTCCCCCCCAGCTGCCATGCAAGGAGAAGCCAAGCCCCAGCAGCTGGGCTGCTCCCTCCTGCCTTGGCCGGGAAGCCGAGGGGGCCCTGTCTGGGTCGCTGTGCACTCAGGCAGCCCCGGCCCTGCCATTCCCTCTGTGCTCCTTGCCTTGCCTTTCCCTGCCCTGCCTTGCCTTTCCCTGTCCTGGCATCCCAAGGGACGTGTGGCATCATTGCTCCCTCCCTCCCTCCCAAGGCAGGCTGGAGGAGCAGGCAGGGCCCAGGTGCAGTTGCAGCTCTGCCCGTGTTCCTGCCCGTCCAGGCTTTCCAAGCAAGGCTGGCATCCCTGGCTTCGTGTCCTGGCTGTGCCCTGCAGACCTCAGCTCCCCACAGCTGTGCCCTGTCCCTGCAGCAGGACCAGGGAGGGTGACAGTGACAGGGACATCATTTTAGCTCACTGAGTGTCCCTCTGGGGAAAGATGCCAGAACATCCCAGCTGGAGACCCATGTCCTGTGTGTGCAGTGAGGCTGTGGGACATGCTGATGGGGGGATCAGGGGAGCTCCTGGCTGGAGGTGACATTTCTGAGATGCTGCTGTGCTCACTATGGCTCCCTCACAGCCACAGCCCACAGGTGGCTGTGGTTGTGGTCAGGAATTTGACTCAATGCTCTCAATTACACCCAGCACAAACGGTGATTTGTGATCCCACAGGGCCCAGGATCCCCAGGGCTGAGGGGCTCCCTAGCACAGCTGAGTCATTCAATACCTTTGGGCAGAGGGTCTACATTTCCATTTCAATGTTTTACATTTACCATGAAAGCAGGTTCAGCTGCCTCTTCTCCCAGGGATGGAGGATCCCTGCTGTTGAGAGATGGCCTTGGAGTGCTCCTCTCCCCTCCTGCCTGACTGCAGCAGCCTGGGATGTGCAGGCACACCCTGGTCTTCCAGATGTGCCTCTTTGGTGGCTTTCTGGGTAACTTGCTTGCTGGTTTTGAGGATGTTCAGGGGAAGATGTGTCTCATCCTCGTTATTTCTGATCTTGGTGAGGTTTGGTGGGCTCAGAGGTTGCTTGTGCACAGAACACAAAGTAATGCTGGCCACAGGGGGATGGAATTTGGTTACTCTTCAGTGTTCTGAGCATGAAACTCAGGAGTTTTGAAGTGGGAGCAATTAGGATGGGCTGCAGTGTGATTATGGAGGTCCCACCTGCCATCACCCATGGGTGCTTCCTCACAGGATGAGTGCCATCAAAAACTCAGCAGTACAAACTCAGTAGAAGTTTTGCTTTAGATCCAAACTTCATGGTCGTTCTCTTCCCAAGGAGCTGAATCTTTTCCCAGTTGAATACATCCAGACTTTGGGTGAGCTCAGCTCCTGGTCTGGCTCTTAAACCAAGCTTTGCAGATTCAATCTCTCTCCTGCTTTGCTCTGGACATATTTCAACACTAAGCAGGAGATCTGGGTGCAGTAGCCATGCTGTCCTCATCCTCCCCAAAGCTTTTCCTGTCTGGCAGCAGTGGAACCACTTGGGTTTTGTGTGCTGAGCCAGGTATAACTCCTTTACAGAATCATGGAGTGGGTCATGTTGGAAGAGACCACATTGGATCATCTGGTCCCACCTCCCTGCTCACACACAGCCTTCCCAGGTCACATGGCACAGGATTGTGTCCAAATGGTTCTGGAATATCTCCAGTGAGGGAGACTCCACAGCCTCAACCTTTGCTCTACTCTGGTGTGCAGGGTCTGGGCCCACCAGGGGGAGTGGACAAGTGTCCTCACCAGCACTGGTGTATGGGACACTTGCACCTCACTGGTGGAATTAGCAGAACTTGCTATGAACCTCCCTAATTAACATCTTACTGCTTCCTGAGTGCAGGCTGTGGCCATGCACTTGACTGGCTGCAAACATCCTGGGTTGGACAGATCTGCTTGTTCCTCTGGTGAGTGCCCCCATTGAGGAAACCCTGCTGGCAAAAGGGGTCTCCTGCAAAAATGAGTCTCTCTGTGCCCTGCCACCAGGACTGTCTGTATATGGGGGCTCTGAGTGTGGTGCTCTGGTGATATCCAGGACTCTCTGTGCTGCAGATACTAGTGCAATGCAGCAGGTACCTATGGGGGTGGCAAGACTCTTCACAACAACAGAGGACAGGACTTTTGTATGATGGAAAAAAAGCTCAGCAGCTCACGTGTCTATTTTAGGGCAAGATTATGTCATCATGTTTGTGTCAGAACATCACTCTTTGGGGTGAATGAAACAAGTGGGGAGCAGCATCTGCCTCCAAGAAAAACACCCTGGCTGCTGTGGTCACACAGGAGGCTGGAGGGGATGAGTGTGGTGGAGTGACACAGGTGGTGAGGAGGTCCTGGTGACAGCTCATCCAACCCCACTGTCCCCTCACTGCGCTTGTTCCTTGCTTCAAAGCTGCTGCCCGGCCAAGTTTGTCTTGAACAGCCACAACACTTTGGGAAGGTTGGGAACACCCTCTGTCTGCCCCTCCTCCTTGTTTTCCCTCGTGCCTCTTGTCTCCTTCCTCCCCCGCTGCCCCACCGTCCCTTTCTGCCACTGCTTCTCACTTTGTTACCTTCAGCAAACCCCGCTGCGTCCTGCCAGAGCCAGGCAAAAGCAGCTCCAGCCCCGTGGCCAAGTGCAGGCTTAGAGGCAGAGCACAGACACAGCTCCATTAAGCCAGGCTGAGCCTTACGGGAATCGTTCCTGGCCAGGGCTTGAAAAACAAATATAGCACGTTGGTTTGCTTTGGCTGCGCCAGGAGGGTCACGCAGGGACGCAGGTTTTCTGTTCGGATGGGAGGCAAGGTCCAGAGAGCAGAGTAACAGGCTGGGGAGCCGTGGAAATGGGATGTCATTATTTACATGTCAGGGACGGAGCCAGCAGCAAAGGCGGAGGGTGTGCTCGCAGGGACGGCCCTGTGCTCGTGCTCCTCACGTGCCGGGAATCGTGGAGCCTGGAGGGGTCTCAGCCCCTGCTCAGCCAGAGTAGGCCCTGCAGGGCAGGGGTGGGTGACAGCCAGACCCCATGCTGGAAGGGGAAGGCAGTGTCCCATCCTTTGGCACTCGCTCTACACCTCTACACCCGCCTGGGCATCCCAAAGTGTGACAGCTCCGCTCCAAGGCAAAGCACCCCAAGGTTTCCTGGGATTTAGCAGAGGTTTGTCCACCATGAACGTATCCCAGGTGCTTCTTCTGCCTTGGCTGCAGCAAGGGCAGGTGTGGAGGTGCTGGCAGAGGTGGTTCAGTCCTGGAGGCTTTCTTTGAGCACAGGATTGACTCTGTCCCTGGACACGCAGCCTGGGCAATGCGACTTTTCTCCCAGTTTCGCTACATCCTAAACTGTTTAAATTGCCAGTTCTTTGGGGTAGAAATTATTCATCTATAAAGCATCCAGCATGTGTTGGTTATTATTTGGATATGTTATTATGAGTCAAATAGGCAGCAATAATTTATGCTGGAGCTGGAGCTGACCTTTGTACACCAGGGAAACCAACCTGAAGAGGGAAAACAGTGACGACATCCACTGTGTTTACTGACATTTTGGCTTTTTAATGGCATGTTTTCAAGCACCAAAAAAAGTCGCTAAGTGAATTCACTATAAGTACACTTAGATGTAGTGTATAAAGATGATGTATAAGCATGGGGCTTGGTTCTATATCTTTTTTGTGTGTGTGAATACATATTTATATATTCATAAAAATGCAGGCATCAGGTTTGCAATATTAATATCTAAATGATTTTCTATTTGCATGTTTTCTATTTACGACCAAAACATGACTTCTTTTTCTTTCATAACCCTGCATTTAACTGAAAAACAACAAAAAAACCCAAACATAAATCTAGGTTATATATAAATGATTCTCGTATCATCTTAAAGAAAACTAAGAGGAAAAAAAATACCTTAAAGTTAATTTACCATTTTTATGGCCGTGTTTGGGGTGAGGGGAGGAGGAATATGGACTAGTACCAAGTTCAGGCTTTGATTTTCTTTCTTTTCTTGACGCCTCCTCTGGGCGCAGGAGGTGGGCACGGACGTGCCTGTGGGCACGCACACACGCACAGCCCATCTCTCTGCTCTCTTCCATGCTCACATCCAACCCAGCCCCTGTTCAGCTGTTCAGTCATCACCTTATAAATAGCTTTTTCCTCCACGCACTTGGCCAAGTGCATAATGCATTGAGTGATACCCAGAGCTCCTTGGATTCTGCTTGCAGGTTTGCTGCTGAGCCTTTTGAGGGGGTTTAAGCTGCTCCTTTGCTCCTTAGATCCTAATTCATCCTTTGGTTTGTTCTTTTGGGATCGGGAACTGTCCAGGACAGGGATTGTGCCTACATGCCCAGCACAAACCAGGTATTAATTAAACCTGGGGAGGGCCTGGATGTTGAGTCTGGAAAGAGGTGTTTATGGATATATACATGTGTATATATGCACAACATGCATGTATTTAATTATGACCAAAAGGAACTGTTACTCTTCCTGCCTTCTAAAATAACTCGAAATATTCCATTAAATAAAATCTGCCCTTTACAGCCCCTACCTCTCATCCTTGCCCACTCATAAAACCCACTTAGGGCTCATTTAGAGGTTTTGTTGGGCAAAAGTGAAAAGTTATTTCCCTTCCTGACCTTTTAAAAATTTGGTATTTTTAACCATTGGTGATTGTCTTTAAAAAAGTCATTTTGAAAGTTAGAATAGCATTGTTCCTTTCCAAAAATGCCATAATGGGGCAGTTTCAATGTTACCAGAGGGATTGCCTCACTTTGTTTCCCCCAACCCAAGATTTCTTTGACCTGTATGTCTGTTTCTGAACCTATTACTTTTAATAGAAGGACTTTTTTTTTTTTTTTTTTTTTTTTTTTTCTGTACAGCTAGTTTTGACCTCAACTTCCTAACTAGTGCTTCTCATAACTGCTGCCTGGTCTCTTGGGAGATCCTGGAGTTCCTTGGGGATGATGCTGGAGGTGGGACAGCAGCGTTTAGGATTGTTTGAGTGCCTCACCAAAGCTGCCATGTCCCACGACTCCCCAGCCCAGGTGCTCAGAGCTGCCCTGAGCTCAGCTGTGCCAGCCTGAGCAGAGCTGGCTCAAACACCACTGAGAACTGGTGGCCCCAGGCATAAACTGGGAGCCCCCACGCTGCCAGGCACGAGCACTGGTGTGCAGGTTCGTGCACATGCTTGGAGCCTTGGCTTATTGTCATGTGCTGTGACCACCTCCCCTGGCTTAGCCAAGGACGTGTCCTTCTCCTCCTGTGCCACAGCTCCCTGTTGGCTTCCCTCACACAGGGATTTGATGTTTGTCCCTGTCATCTCTCCTGACAAAAGGGCTGGGGTTTCTCCAAGCCTGAGATGTTTTTGTGTTCTTTTGCTGTATTTTTGTTGTTGTTGTTTTGAGTCATCCTTGCAAGGTGAGCTGCTCCAGCTGCCAGGCCATGCCTTCAGCCTTCTTCTCCTTCTCCTGCCCATTCCTCACATGGAGCCCCTGACATCCCTCCCTGGGTGTCTGTGAGCCCCCCTTGGCTGCCCCCAGCCCCACGTTGGGAACGTGCTCCAGCAGCACCTTTCTTAAATCATGTGCATTACATCCAGCCTGGATGTTCGCTGGGAGGCCAGTGGAATGGCTGGGAGGGATTTACCAGGTCCGAATTCACTTGACAGAAAAACAAAATTCCAGCCTAATTTTAACCAGCTGTGGTGGGAGAGTGAAAGAGAGAGAGAGGGAAGGGGAAGGAGAGCTGGGAGTGGGGGCAGAGCAGGAAGGGAGGTGGGAGAAGGTGGATGGTGCTGCCAAGGGGCTGCTCTGGAGAAGCCCTGGTGTGGGCTGGTGACAGTGGGGACTCCGTGTCTGCCTTCCCCATGGTGGCCATGGCATCTTTGGTGTCACAGGGGGTGGCTTTGTGCAGCTGAGACAGTACAGCCATTTTCCTGGAGGGGTGGTGGGCTTCCCTCTCTGGACAGAGTAGATCCACACCGTGCTCATCTCATCTTCAGTACCACAGTGGAGATCGTGCATATGGTGGCAAAAAATTGTCGAAAAATCCAGCTGATGTTTAAAAAGAGAGAGAGAAAAAAAGATATAAAAGAGAAAAGAGCTCCATGAGTTCAATATTTAGATTTATTTTTATATTCTTTGGTAGTACACGATGAGGATGGCATGTCCCCTAAATACATATGGCAAAAAAAAAATACATTTAGTTACTGAATGATTTTAATTTTAAATTTAAATTATGTAAAAATATATTTTACAGTGAAATAATGTACTTTATATGTGTAAACGTCACATGTATTTTGTAGGTATAATTGGAACAATGCAAATTTAAATTAAATATGAGCTACTTCTCAGTCTAGCTTTGTGAGAATGCGTGTTCATGATTTCAAAAGTTAGGGAACTTACAAAGCGAGATTCTTTTCAATAACCTGAAATGTTTATAGACATTTTTATTGCATTTTATTATGCATCCCATCCCGTTTCCATTTTAGACTGCATGTACCAAGCAAGTCAAACATCTGATGGATCTGGGGACTCCTGTTTGAACCCTAGTGCTATGCAATAATTTTTCCAGATCCATAAAACATAAGCAGAGCCTCAGCCTCTTCAGCAAGCTGCTGCTGAAAAGCTTGTTGGAACCAGGAAGATCTCAGGCATACACAAGGCTGTGCCCGTGTTGAGAATTTGCAGGATGAGGGCAATGTGTTATGATGCATAAATGCTGGTAAAAATGAGTTCTTGTAGACATAAATTAAGGAGAATGTTTGCACCGTTTACAAGGCAAAGCTGCACTGTTCATGCTGGTGTAAGTATCCAACCGAACGCTGTCCTGTGGGGAGGGACATCCTGCTCAATTGAGGTGAAATTCATTGGAGATAAATGAGCTGAGCATCCTGAGATTCCCACTGATAATTTCCATGGAAGTAAAACAAGCATTCTTATTTTATTTTATTTTGCTTTTTAAAGAGGAGCAGCACAGCATCGTGCCACCATGCTTGGCTTGGTGAGGGCTCCTGTGGGCAGCAAATTTGATGGAGGCAAGAAATGGGGTGTGGTGGGGCTGGAGCAGGAGGGCAGGAGGCTGGTGAAAGCTGCCTGATCCGTGCTGCACAAGAGGCTGATGCTGGGGCAGCTGTCCAGGGGTCCTGCAGCATGTCGAGGTGGCTCAGAGTCCTTGTTCCTCCTGCCTCCCCACGCTGTGTTCTCCTGTTCCCCAGTGCTGTTGGGGAGGTGTGGTTTGAGACAGGTCCATGTACCCATCTCTAAATGTGGCAGTTGTGTCTGGAACCTTCTGAAAAGCCCAGCAGATGCTGTTTGTCCCACAGACTGTGTCCCAAAGAGCCCTGGACTGTGTGCCTGCCCTGCTTTGTCTCTCATTTCTCTTTTCCACACATCACGTGGTTCCTGTCAGACCAAATGGCCCAATGCTTCACGCAGTCATTTTTCACCCCAATTTACATGCCTGCCTTTGTTTCTGTCTGCTCCTTCACAGCTCGGGAAGACATGAGAGAACTTGGGGAGGTCAGCTCTGTTGTACACAGGACTGGTTTGCTTACAGCAACATCTGTTCAATGCAATCCTGTTCAGCACCCAACAGGTCAGGAGCAGGGAGACTGAGACATGGCAGCAGATGAGTTGGGATGCAAATTTCCCATGGATTTCTGAGGTGCCCCTTTCCTCCAGCTGTCCTGGGGATGTTGACATCACCACTTCTGGAGATGCTGCTGTCTTAAATATGATTTAATGGGAAAAAACTGAGCTTAGATGTAATATGTCTAAAAGGATCTGCCTTCCCCTGGGAGCACGGAGGTGTTGACTCTCTCTGATCACTCATTCCTGGGCTCTCACCCATGGATAATTATGTTCTTCCATGCATGATGCAGAAGGCCAAGTTCTGCTGGAGCAGGAGGACGTGCAGGTGGGCAGTGGTCAGCCCTTCACCTTGTGCTTTGTACAGCTGCTGCTGCAGCCACTCTGGTTTTCTGTCTAGGGAGGGTCAGAGAAGGGAGAAGAAAATCTTGATGTAACTGTCCCTCTTTTCCCCGTTCGGTAGCAGCAGTGAAATTCATGATCCATTCCTCTTGGTGCTGAGCTACCCTTGATGGCTCCTCACAGGAGCACTCAGGACTTTGGCTCAGCCCAAGGGGTGACACACTTTGTACCTCAGCCCACAGTGACCCCTGGACTTGGAGCCAGGCTGCTGTGGTGACCACCTCCCTCGAGGTGCTTAAATCAGTTAGGCAGGGACACATCATCCCTGGTCTTTCCACTTTTTCTCAGTTGCCCTCCCCCATCCCATCTCGCTGCATGTTCTGTGCGGATACCTACCACTCCCAGCCGGTAATGACTTCCACATGGGGCTGGACCTTGTGGACAAATCCCCCGTAACAATAGGAAATGTTCCTTGGTCTCTCATTGTGTCTGTCTTTGGGAAGGAGGAGAAGGCGTTGACGACAAGCCCGAGAGCTCTAATATTCCTCCCGGACAGCTGATTAATTCCATCCTCTGCATCCGCTCTGGACCATCCCGCCCCGCCCTGCGCCTTCTGCTTTTTATTGTTCTCTCCACCTGGCTCCCTCTGGCAAGGAAGCCGAAGGGAGTTTGTGCCACGTGGAGCTCCAAGTGGAAAACCCGAACTGCAGGAGCCTCCGCTCCCCCCGCAGAGCAGGCCCAGTGGCTCTTGCTGGAGGAGGAGAGGCTGCACCTTCCTCACAGCCAAGTCAGAGCCCTGGAACGGAGAAGCAGCATTCCTCCCCGGCACGTCTGCTCCCGCTTGGGAGAGACCAGACCCTGCCTTTTCCCACCCCTTCCCCCACCAGCAGGGCAGCCTCTCTTTGCAGATAGCTACAGACTCGCTCTCACACTCAGACCTTCTTCCTCGTGTATGAGCACGTTCCTCCTTAGAAATGCCCGGGATATGCCCACCCTGGCTGGGTGGAGCCCCCTGTGCTCATTCCTTCTCCTGCTGTCCTTTGTTCGCTCAGAGGGGACATGGCCCGTGCTGGGGTGGCTCACACGTGCATGGTTTGCACACTCCCTCGCCACAGCTGGGCTTCACCTCCAGTCCTTGCCATTCCCTCCCACCAGGCTCCTGCTCCAGCCTCGCTGCTCAGCTGTGATCCATGGAAGAGGAGGGAAAAAAGAGAGACAAGGGCATTTTGATTATGGAGTTGATTTATTAGAATCATTTTAAAACTCAAAGCCATCTGTGTGCCTCTTCCCCATCCAAGATTTATAAAAGACGAAACCATCCATCTGACCCCCAGCTCTCCCTCCCTTCCTCTTCCCCCGCCTCATCCTCGCCTTCCATTCTCCTTTGTGGCTCTCTTGCCAAAACACTTGCCCATACTTAATTCTTCTCCCAAAGAGACAATGCTTTGCATTTTTGCATTGGAAGCCAAAAAAAAAAAAGAAAAAAAAAGACAATTCTATTCTGTTTCTGCTCTGCTGAGTTACTTTCCCAAGAGTCTGTGTTTAAAAAAAATACAAAAAAAAAGATAAAGGAAAAGACAAGTTGGTGCTGAAAGGTGCTGGAACATCATTGTGTGGGGGTAACTTTCATTCACTCCACATATCAAACAGCCACTGGCAGGCCGTCCCCAGGCGGGGCATGTGGGACTGCAGCCTCTTCCAAAGGGCTCACCTTTAGGGCGGAAAGACACTTTTGGATTCTGTCTCCCATCCTTCCTTTGCTCCCCATGGAGGGCCTTGGCTCAAGTTCTCAGGGGCTGAGGTGTGCTGACAGATTCTCCAAGTCAGAGGAGCCAGTGGCTGAAGTCCAGAGCAGGAGGAGAGGTCCGAGTTTCCTGGACTTGCCTTGGGACAAGCAGGAAGAGGCTCAGCCCTCCTCTTCCTCACTGCTCTCCTTGATGTCAGTCCAGCCTCCCTGGGGCACTGACGTCAGAGGAGCTGTGTTGAGACCCCTCTTGTCCAGGCCCCACCATGGCCAATTCTTTTCACCTCTCCATGCCTCCGTGTGTTCCAGATCTCCAGTGCTTTAGGCATTTCTGTGGTCACCAGGAGAGCTCAACCAGCATCGTCTGCTGGCAATTGAGGACTTTTATGTCATCCTTCTCGCAATGTTGGAAGGTTGGGAGCAGATCTAGAGCTCTGGAGCTCCTGGAGCTAAAGGGAGTATTAGCATGCAGTTAAAGGAAGTCTGAAATTACCTAATGCATGTTCAGACTTTTCTTATTTACACATCAGGGAAGCATTTTCCTCAGTTTCAGCAAATTAATTTGTAGCCAGTGTCCAGCATTCAAAGTCACAGTGATGGTGGGAAAAGGTCACGGGTGATGGTGATCTCAATTCTGAACAGCACTGTTTTGACTTTGATTTTATTTGTGTGTGCTTGGGTACAAACAAAACCTTTCTGGGGTTTGTAACTATTCGTTTGAACTTCATTTTTCCATATAAATCTCATTTTTATGTTGTTAGTGACTCCCATATGAGATCTGACATTTGTTATTTGATCCTGGCAGAGGAGAACGAAACCTATTAGCGGAGGCTCATGGGTTCAACAGGATCCTAGGGAATAAGAGCAGGGCTTGTGAAAAGACCTGAGGATTTAGTGTCACTGTCATCTGCTCGAGCTTTTGAATCTCTTTCCTGACCCCTTTCTACCCACAGAATTGTCTGTCTTCAGTTTTTCTGGTTCCAGGTGTATATTAATTGAAGCTGATGACTTACCCACTTTGTTGGACATTAAATCACCCAAGTGCTGAGTGTCCTCCAGGACCTCTTCACAATTCCCTTATGCCTGCTTGGAACAAACAGGCATAACCTCATGTATTTCTTTTGGAAAGAAACAAAAGAGGAGTTTTACTAGGAGCACAAAACTACCGTGGTTTGTGTGGCACCTCTTTGTATCAAGGTTCCTCTCACTCCTCTTCAGGAAAGACATCCTGTAGAGGAAAGGCACTACTCAGCTGGCCTGCAATCTATCAGGAGTGCTAGGAAAGAGGTGGAAGTCATGGTCTTCCAGGCCTGGAGCCAAATATTCCTGCTTAGACCAGCCGTGACAAGGGTCCAACCAGCAGCTTTCCCAGAGCATCCACATCTACACTGAAATACCTGGACATGAGGAGGCCTTACAGGCAATTCCTCCATTTATAGATCCCAAAACAAGTGAGGTCAAGAATCATACTCTGGGATCACAGTGCAAAGATCCCTGATTGCTCCATGAATGCAGATGGAAGAAGGGGAATTTCCAGGCCGTGTTCCCGACATTCTCCCCTTTGATATCTCCTGAGCGGCGGTCCAGCGCTGCTGTCTCATGGATTAAGCAGCTGCCACGTCCCACCCTCGAGGCAGCTGTGTCTCAGGGCTGCCTCAGGAGCACAGGGCTCTGTGCCCTGACACTGGGCCTGCTGTTCCAGCAGGATGCTGCCCTGCCATGGGCAGGAGGGATGGGGCAGGACCGTGCCAGGCCAACCCCTGGTCATCCTTCACACTTTACAGTCTGGTACAGAGATGCCTTTTTTCCTCTTCTTTTTTTTTTTTTTTTTTTTTTTTCCTTTTCCTTTTTTTTTCTTTATTTTTCTCCCTTTTTTTCCCCCCTTTTTTTTTTTTTCCCTTTCCATTGGTTGTTTGGATTAAGGGGCCTTAAAGGGGCCAGACATTTTTTGTGTTCTCTCATACCCTATAAATAACCGGCACCTCTCCAGTGCTCCAACTCCACCCTTCAGTTGCAGATTCCACTGTCTAGCTGCCACCGCTCCGCATGGCCTTTCACACTCTTCCTTTTTATTTAATATGGAAATATTAGTTAAAAAAAAAAAAAAAAAGCCTTGCTGTCACCAATCCTCCAAGAGGAGGAGGGGGGAAAGGGAGAGAGAGGTGGGAGCTGGGAGGAAAGGACACAACCAGCCAAAAAGAGTATCCGAAGGAATGTTCTTCTCCCTCCCAGGTTTACAGCAATGCCTTTCCATCCAGAGTCATCTGTTTTGTTTTCCTTCTCCCTCAGCCCGCTGCATTATCATGTAATGTTGCTTAATGGGACCGAAGGCTTCCAGTCGCCTCCCGGACCGCAAGCATAGCCCGAATTCCAGGCCAGCAGTGTCTTGATGCCTGCGGTGTCTCTCGGTGTCTCATGAAAGCAGAGGACTTGCAGCCCTCTGTCTGCCCCATGAATGGTTGCTTGGGGTTTTGTTTCTTTCCTTTTTTTCCTTTTCTTTTTTTTTCTCCCCAAGGGCATGCCGCCACCCTACCCGGGCAGGGATTTTGTAACCGCCGGCATATCTGGGAGGTATGCGTGGAATCTTCCAAGTGCTTGGTCAGTCCTCTGTGGTTTCCTCTGAGCAACTGCCCACCCTGCCAGCTCCCACCACCCCTTCCCAAGCCCCCTGACATGCAACCAGTTGCGCCACTCGTGCCATGGTCTCACATGACAGTTGTCTCCTCTGGATTTCTCTGTTCCTTCCTCCTGGCACATTTCCTGATGCTGGTGAGGGAGCAGAGGGTAGGAGCCCTGAAGACTGAAGCTGTCTTGAAGACCACAGAGCAGACATAAATAAAGAACAAGCTCTTTCTTACCAAGTGTCCCAATTTAGGGAGTGAGGTGTAAACCCCACTAGGTTCTAGAAGGCACCAAGAATTTGCCTGAGGGAAGTGGGATACTCCAGCAGATGAACTTCTGACTTCTTGCTCTGAGGTGTTATTCCATCAGTATTTAGTCTCTCGTGGGTTTTTTTATTTTTCTGAGCACCCATCTGTGGGACAGGGAATTCTTGTGATTGCCATTTAGGGAAGGGAGAGTTGAAGCATACAGCTCTGGAGAGAAGAGTTGGCTTGAGTGTTGCTGCTTGCCTGAGCTTTCCAGCCCAGCTGGTGCCCACGGGCCAGGGTGGGGAGCTCTGACCCTGTGGGTGCCAGTTCTCGTGGGGCAGTGTCCACGTGGCTCTGCAGATGTGCTGCTGGGTTATGCTGTCTGTGATTTTGGTCTCAAAGTCTAAGTGGGTGGCACGTGGCACTGTGGGGTGGAATCTGATGGTTCCCCACAGGCAAGGACACCTTCCACTGTCCCAGGTTGCTCCAAGCCCCATCCAACCTGGCCTTGGACACTGCCAGGGGTGGGGCAGCCACAGCTTCTCTAAGCAACCTATGCCAGGGCCTCACAATGAAGAATTTCTTCCCAGTATCCCATCTAACCCTGCCCTCTGGCATTTTAAAGCCATTCCCCTTGTCCTGTCACTTCAGGCCCTTGTCACAAGTCCTTCTCTGGCTTTCTTGGAGCCCCTTCAGGCACTGAAAGTCCACATCCAGGTACAAATGCCACATCCATGCTTTGAACACTGTGGCTTCATAACAAAAGGCGTAAGTTGGTTTTAGTTTTTCAGCTTTTTTTTTTTTTTTTTTTTTTTTAACATGAAGAAAATTATATTTTCTTCCAGCTGCCTTGCTGGAATTGTCTGGACTTCTTTTAATCTGAAACTTAAAAAAAAAATTAAAAAATTAAAAATCAGCCAGAGGCAGGTACCCAGTGTGGAAAATTTCAACCCAAACAGTCGAAGTTTGGCAGTTTTGTGGGAGCTGAGCATAGGGAAGGTGCTCAGGCAGTGGACAGAGGCCACCCTACCTGCTCAGCTCAGGAGGTTCTCATGGGGATCCCCATCCCAGACAGCTGAGTGTGGGTCTGGCCTCGTGCAGAAGTGCAGTAAGGGATGGAAACATCTATATGGGGTTATGGGAGGTTGACCATAAAATAGGAATTTCATTACTGGATCCTGCTGGGTCACCTTTCAGAGGTGCTGCAGTGAGATGAGTCAGGTGGGCTGGATCACACCTGGCTGCCTGCAGGGCAGGATGGGTGGAATGAGGAGAGGAACTCTCTGCCCCTGGTCCCACTAACAGAGGGTGGCACCAGGTGCTGATGGTGGCATTAACCCATCAGAGCTCACGTCCCACATGTCTGCTCACACCCCAGTGGCACCCAAACATGCCTGCTGTGCTGGAAAGAAGTTTCCAGCATTGGCATCAGCCCACCCAGAAGGGAGCAGCTTTATGTTCCCTCCATGGCATCAGCATCAAGCAGAGCCGTAATTTTGGCCTGGTACTCGAGCAGGATGAGCACTGCTGAGTGCTGCAGGGTCCAGCCTCTGTGCCAGCTCCTTCCCAAAACCCTGTGAGCCCCAAGACTTCTGTCACTCCATTTTTCGCTCTTGGGTTCAGAAAGGAGTCTGTGAGCCTAGGGTTGGGGGTTCTGCTGTTGCTGTTTTTATTGAAGCCTGCAACCCTTTTGAGAGAGTGGCAAATAATGTTCAGAGCCTGTTTAGGTTTCTCAGTGAGGCAGAATGCATTGGGCATTTATTTTCCCCAGGTTGTGGGGCAGGAAGAGGAGATCTGCTCTCTTCTCTGCCTTCTCTCTCAATGCCCCTGTCTCCAAACAGCCAGCCCTGAGCAGTGTTCATCTTTTCTCTTCCCCGCCCACCGCATCCTCTTGCAGATGCACGCTGTCCCCATCACCTCCCCGGGCTCTCCTGTCACCCATCCCTGCAAGCTGCAAGGGACAGCCACATGCACAGGGTGATGTGGTACCTCAGACAGCACGAGTGATGGCTTTTGTTAATTAATCTGGCTTTCCTTCTCTTCTATTTCCTTCCCCAAAGCATGGCAGAAAGCACCAGTCACTGTTGGATGGCTTGCATGGGCAGGGTGACATCAGCTCCTTTTCTTTGGGATAGTGCTTTACAGCCATGTTTTTAGGGCCTGTTTTCATTAAAAGTAGCTTTTGAAAATGGTTAAGTAATAATTTGCTAAATCGGCCCCTGAGGTGCTCATTTTAACAAATTGTTATTTATTTTTTATAAGGAATACATGCAAAGGGAATGGAAAACAGCCAGGTTGGAGCAGGCTGGATGTTAATTCCAGTTCAGTGTCACCACCATCTTCGTGGTCATGGTTTAGTCATGTCCTCCTTTGCATAATAATTAAACTGATGGGTCACTAAGTGTCAGAAGTACAGACTTGAATACTGTTTGTTTTCTTGCTTCTGCAGTGTTGCTTTTGCGACATTTGTTTAGTTTTCATTCAATGCATAAAATATGGAGGGAACAAAAAGCTCATGCACATTGTGTTGTGTAATTAGACGAGTAACCAGATGTTAATTAATATATGAATATCGTTTTTATTTCCAATCGTCTGGCTGTGGTTTGAGCAAACCTATGTCCCCCAGCTGTTGCTACACGAGGCACAGCCAGAGCAAAAACAGAGCTCGAGTTCAGCTGCTGCGTTCCCAGAGCTGAAAGAGGAGATGCTTGGGGGATGTGCTGTCCCCAGACATGACACAGCAGTGTGACATTCTCCTGCTATCCAGCGGAGGGCAACAGGGGACACGCTCCCAGCTGTCTCCTGCAGCCAGTTTGGTCACCCCGTGGTGCTCTGGACTTTCCTCCAGTGGGATTTCAGCTCCTGAAGAGTGGTGGTTTAAGCACCAGCTGTGTGGCTCAGGGATGAGTCCCCGAACTTTCCAAAATTCAGCCCCGAGAGGCCGTGCCCTGTCTCTACATTTGGTCCTGCTTTGAAGAGGTGGGACTGGAGACTCTGTGATTTTCTGGCCAGGCAGGTGGTGCCTCCACATCCAGACTTTTGCTGTCAAAGGATTTGATTCTTCCTAATTTCATCTGGAAGATCCTTTCAAAGAGATCCAAGGACTTCCTTTCCTTTTCTCCAGTTCCCATGTGGTTTTGCTGAAACCAGCTAGTGCATTTGGGTATTCCACCTTCTCCTCCTTTGTTCCTGTCTGGAGAAGTTCCTGCTAACAAAAGAGCTATTTTATTACCATATTTAACCTAATTTGCATTTTTAAATATTAAAATTCATTCAATTTCATTGCTTTAGCCCTCAAGTTTTTTTTTTAATTTCTTTTGACTGATCCTCTGGGGTCCTAATAATGCACCACTTCATCCGTGCTAAAACCACTGCTGCATTTCCAGTGAGAAATAAGATTGATTACCAGGCTGATCATTGAGGAGCTCTGGTAGTGATAACTCAGTTCCCATCACTCTCTTCTCAGCATTGCCTGTTTTCATCTGTCCATACTCAGTCCCTTACCTGCTGTATAATTCTGCTAATTCCCATATTTTCAAGCTTACCTAATAATTACCTGTGTCACATCACAGTGCCTCTGGACACCCAGATAAATTAGATTGTACCACAGTTCTCCTGTCTAGGGAATGAACTGTCTCACTGAAGAAATGCATCAGGCTCATCTTGCACAATTTACTAAACCTGGGGTTGCAGTTTATTCTCGTCTTCATCTCATTAAAAGAAGAAGAAGAAGAAAAAAAGAAGGCTCTATAATGACATAAATTCCTCTCTCAAAGCTACCCTGTGCCTTGAATATCAGCAAGGAAGGCTGGGCTCTCCAGCCTCTTTGCCCATCATGTGTCCATGGAAGCATTGACTTTCTCCAGGCATCTCCTCTCCTGCTAAGCTAAGATGAAAGCCTGTGACTCTCTCAAAATTTTCTGCAAACTTCCTGACACTCTTTCACTTTTCTGCTTTTCCTTCCCTGCTCCCTCCCTCCCTCCCAGTATCTGGCACAGGGAGAATAACAGTGGAATCACCCACATTGCTGTGGTGTGAGCAGGTTTCTCTCATATTATGTATAAATAAATATCAATAAGAAAATTGGAAAAAGAGCTCATTGACAAATTTGGCAAATATTTGCTTCTGCCTTCCCCTTCCAGCCACCTGGCTCCTGCAGGAAAGCTTTGCCCTTTCTCAGGCCAGCTCATCCAGGAAATAAACACTTGGTTTATTTTCTTGGGGGCAGGAGGAGGAAAATGAAAATAGCATTATGGGACCTGAAGTCCACCCCTCACATTTTGGGTGGCTGGAAACAACTGCTACCTTGAGCCATGGATTTTGTCCGTGCCTTCCAGTGATAAGTTATCACAGAAGTGGCCAGGATGGCCTGGAATGGTGCCCATGAGCCCACCTTGATGACCTGGAGTGCTTTCCCACACCCGTGGAGGAACTGTGTATCTAAAAAGCTCCCAGAATTAAGAGGCTGAGTCTTCAAATTGATCACTGCACTTGAAAAATTGAAACAGCAGCAATGGGCAGAAGGAATGAAGAGAAGGGGAAACAAGGATGGAACAGTGCCTGCTCAGTGGCACTCTGGCCCAGTTGACAAGATGGGGATTGGTCAAAGCTTGGATTCAATGATCTTGGAAGTCTTTCCCAATCCTAATGATTCCATGATTCTGTGATGCTTGTCTGGCACCTGGCCAAGGCCCCATGGCATCCCAGCTCCCTGCAGCTCCTCCAGCCCAGCCTTGGCTGCTCCCTGCCGTGGCTTTCACCCCAGGTGCTTGCTGGGCAGAGAGTGGCCAAAAATTGGGGTACCAAGTGGTGGCATTCTTCAGTCCTCCAAGGATGGGCTGGTGCATCCCACTGTGCTCTGAACAAGCCTGACTAACCCTTTATTGCAAAGGAGGCTGCAGGAATCTAGGGTGGAAGCTGCAGCTGTGGCTACCTAACTCACACCTCAGCACCCCAGGCTGTTTTCAAGGCACAGCTCACGCTGTCAGACCTGCTGCTGGGAGGCTCCAGGAGTGGGACCAAGGCTGCTTTATCCATGTGTGTCAGTGGTTCTGTGTGTATATATATATGTATGTGTATAAAGAGTGCATGTGTGTCTCTGTGTGTGTATTTTACTATGTTAAGCCATAAACTGTATGGGCTAGGTATGAATTAGAACCTTATAAAATGTGTTTACTCATTCTGCGTAACTCAAAGCAGGGATTAAACAGTAGGAAAAACTGACCAGGAGAATTTTCCAAGCAGAAAAAGTTTTACAGCTCTCATTGTGAAGTGCAGAGGGAGGAATTTTTTTTTTTTTTTTTACTTCTTTTTTTTCTCTTGTTCCCCTCTTTTT
>VZUI01035710.1:0-23694 GCA_013401135.1 Cettia cetti | reverse complement strand
CCCCCACGGCGGGACAGCCCCCACGGAGGGACAGTCCCCACGGAGGGACAGCCCCCACGGCGGGACAGCCCCCACGGCGGGACAGCCCCCACGGCGCTCCCGGCGGCGCGGCCCGAGCGCCCCGGCCACGGCCGCGTCCTGCAGGTGGCGCTGTGGGAGCGCCGCGCGCACGAAGCCGCCGCCTGGAAAGCTGATCCAGGCTGAACTCGGCTCTCTGCAGCAATTACACAACATCAGGAAACTCCTGCTACGTCGTTTCTGCTGCGGACATGCTGCTTCGCTCTCTTCTTAGTATTTCTTTTTTTCTTTCGTTCTTTTTTTCTTTAAATTTGTTTTAAATTCGCGGGAGCAAAACACGTTCATCAACATGGCACACTGAAAAAGGGACAGCAATTATAGGTGTAATAGTTGTTAATTTTTGCAAAAGGTAACTCAATGACTGATGCAGAGACTGATATTTTGCAATCACTTTCTCGTGTATCGAATTCTCTGCTCATTTACATAAACCAGATGTCTCCCCAACAGACCAAATTCCTTGAAGAAAAACCAGAAGTTGCTCTATTTCATGTCCAAAATGAAAGATTATGTGCATGTTCCATTAGCCACTGAAGGCAAATGTATATGTTAAGTGCAATGGTTTCCTTTTATTTAGCACGGTTTTGTGAGGGCTCAGATGATCCTCGACAGAAGCATAAGAAAAGAAAAATGAAGCTACTTAAATTTACCCAATAGCTTCCACTTCCCTTGGGAGTGAAATGTCTTAGCCAGATCTTGACCCTCAAACCAGTCCACAGAGTGGACAAATACTCTGAAGCACGTAATCAGAATTCCTCATTCCTGCAGTAGAGTTGGCTCCCGGAATCTTTTTTTCTGGTACCAGATTCCCAGAGGATCACTGAAGATTAAGAATGATTGTTTTACTAGTTTACTGATACTTTAAAACTTGCAACGTTTTAGTACATGTGGGTAAAGTGAAGGACGTGAAAAATATATATTTGCTGTTACTGAAAGAAAAAATTATCAGGAAAAACCCCTGAAATCTCTCAGTTACCCCTAATTCTTACCGCTTTTACCAAAAAACCAGCTTGCAAAAGTTCTAGATTACTACAGGAACAACAGTGTTTTACATTTAAACTGAAGGGCTGAATTAATGGAAGATGCCTGAAGGTTATACTTGTTACTCACCTAATCTTCCAGAATATACCCTTATCCTTCCAATACATGGATCTACCTTGGTGTGAAGCTAATAAAATCCTGGTAAGAGGAGGGAATCCTCAGACACAGAGCAATAAAGAATTTGCAATAAAAGCAAAACATTCAGCCTGAGAATAACTAGTAGGTAACTGATCAACAATCAAGTGACCAATAATAACCCAAACATCAGGAAAAGAGCAAGGGTGAGCTACAAAAGCCAGTATTTCATGCTGTTCTCTGCAAAGCCTGCTACTAAATGTAGAATATTTAGTGTCATGTCATAGGCTCTGAAGCTGCAGGTAGGAATGTAGAAACCACACAGGCAAGTTGCAAAGGCAACTTGGCTGATGGCAATGGCAAAACAATGGGTACAATTTCTTGATTTGAAATAATGTTGGGACCCCTGGGAAGATCCAAACTCACTCGGTATCCTGAGATTGAAGTATCAATGGGCTTTGCAAAATAACTGCAAAATAACTGGGAACTGGACATAAAGAAGCACTCCATCAGTTCTCAGTCTTCAATTAGGCCACATTTCACTAGCTCCTATCTCATCTAAACATACCATGAATTTAGAAGACAAGGTTATTAAATCTCTATATCAAAACACTCAAGGAATATATGTGGTTAACTTCAGTAAAGCAAAATCGAAACAAAATACTGCAGAACAATGTGTTACAATTAATTTTACTACTGGTCCTTTCAAAAGACACTGTGGCCCTGGAAGGGCCATGTGGCCCTAGTGCATGGCAGTCATGTTTCCCTCTCCTGACAACAGCACAGCACTGCCACAAAGCCCACAGCTCTCAAATCCAAACGCTCCTACACTGGCTACTGGGATGGCCCTACCAACTACTGTTAAACCTTCCACGTCCACAAAATCTACTCTAGGTGTCTCAAAATCTTCTGTACTTATGTTTCCACTTTCTGGCAAGGATGATTACATTAACGTGATTATGTACAAAAGGATAAACATCTATCCACAAACTGAGCCTCCAGACAAAAAACTGATACGTATAACAGGGGAAAAAATATGTTCAAATACTATTTTGGTTGCATCCCTCCAAGCTGCAATGAGCAGCAAGCCTTCGAAAGACATTCCTCCAAAATCACAAGTTCTCAACTTACAGTTCTCTACACATAAAATAACATGGCATCATCATATGCTGGCAGAAATTTAACTCAGTCTAGAATAGGTTTCTCCCAAATCTTATTATGCAAATAAATAAACAGCATGACTGATCCACTATTTTAACACAACATAATCAGAGCAATTCTAAATCAGCATTTATGCCTTTTTTTTAATTAAGGGGGGAAAAACCAACCTCTCAGTGTATCTATGAAGAAGATTGCTCAAAGATAGTTTGTTCCCAACACTCACCAGTAATACACTCTTAATTACCATCAGAAGTTCCCTTTACACATCTGATATCATAGGGGAGGGCTGAACCCAAGACCACGCTACATAATTAAATTCAATGTTTTCATCTTACAGCAAAGACCAGATTGACAGCACGGTGAAGCAAAAGCCCTTATCTACACAACTGATAAAGTAAGTATGCAAAAGCTCAGGAGGTTAGGGGGTAGCCTGAGCTCCCATACTACTCAATCTCTGCCAATTTGGCATCAATTAGACCCCTAAGAATGAGACTGATATTCTCAGCTTACTTGGTATGTGCCATGAACAGTCAGGATGTAACACTGCCTTTAAACCAATGGTCTAAAACTACAACATTTCCTTGCTTATTGCTTATCAAAATCAATGTCAAACTGATTCTTCCAGTCACATCTGATGCTTTTCAAATCATTAGTAATGATCATTGCCTGACTGCAATAATTGTGATACACTTCTTTACCTTCTAAATAATGCTGTAGTCTGTCAGCTTCAAAGCTGACTTCACAATGTCAGGACTTCATACTATTGGTGGAATTTTAGTATTATTTTTACCAGGTCTCAAGTGTTCCAAAACTTGAACTTTTTATTTAAAGCTATCCACTCATGAAGAACAAACAACTGTCTCCAGGGATATGATAGAGACACTTTTTTAAAAATCATGGTGCAAAACACAAACAGCTGTAAAAAATAAAAATATCAACTAAATTTTCCTGACACTACGTAACTGTTCCCTAGAGTATGTATTTCGTTCATAATAAACTCTAGATGTGTGAAGAACTAAATAGGAAACTTAATGTATTTTTCTCAGGAAGTTTTTCCCCAACAGATTTTTGTCAGAATGGCTCTCCTGGTCTGTATAACACCCTTTGCTTCTCAGTCTTCTATGCCTGCTACATTATTCAGCTGCTAGACTGGTGAATTATGAGGTTATGAATAACATGATGTTCAGTATTTATATGAAGACTACACTTCAGATTTTTTTTGGAAGAAATGCAAAAGCAGCTTGCTTCTCAAGAAAAAAACTAAAAGCACATGCTGAAACAGACATGGAAGGCTGACATTACCAACACTGAGGAGCACTTGGAACTTCTGCAATGGGTGGGGAAAAGTTGGGAAAGGCAGCAATTAGAAATGTTTTGGAAGAAGAAAACATTTTTTAGGGTGAAAGTTAATTTTTACTGTGCCAATCACAATTTAAATTCAAGTTTATTTTTCCTCATTCAGTTTATGATCTCATCTAGTCGTCAAGGATGATTGATGATGTTTCAGCATTTGGGCATTTGCCAGTTGCAAGTAAAAGGGAATTATTTATTTTTCTTTAGCACTAGACTGCTGTCATTAACTGTATCCCACCCCTTTTGTTTACAGCCCGTCACTGAAGCCACAGCTTTATTTTAATGTGGTATAAGCTCTTGTCTGGGGTTGATAGTGTAAGTGATTTAGCAGACGTCTTGCATAAAGAGCGTCATTTTGCACAGAAAACACACAGCCTTTACTTCTGAAATTATCCCTGCCACTGATCCAGACAAGATTGTCTTCTCCCATTTAAATGTGGACTTCAAAGCTGTAAGTGAGCAATGGATGCTGTCCTTTCCCTTGTGGTAAAACTACATTTATTTAATCCCTTTAAAAACAAACAAACAAGAAAATTACTTTGACCTTTGCCTTGGCACAAGGATTCTGATTTGAAATGTGTATCACATGTCTAATGCTCTGTAACTGTGTCCAGCTGAACTGGGTCAGATTTATGTGCAATTAGGAAAAAAGGAAACCAAAACAATTTCATTTTCATGTTTGTTAATATCAAAACATCTTGTAGCAGCATTAAGTTTTAACTGAAACACACATAACAATGAAAAAAGAAAATAACTGGAGAAGGAGTGATCTGATAAAAACTGCATTAAATAAATAATATGGACTTTCTCACTTGCATTTTTTCTGGATTAAACTATTCAAAAATGTATGTTTGAATGTCCCCACTTCGGCTGTTCATAAGCCACAGGGATTTTTTTTTTTTTTTTTTGCATGAACTCTTCAACCTGAGAGTTTTAGCAGAAAAGCTTCTTTACAAGGCTTAATTAAAAGCAGGTTTAAGTCGGGGCCCTCACTCAGTCTGGGTTTTATTTTGGCCTTCATTCTGTGTCAGAAGTCAAGTCCCAAAAGAGAAATGAAGTTCATTACTGAGTCAGGAGAATATTTTCTCCTTCATTCTAAGCCCAACTAAACATGTTTCAGGTTTGAGTTTGGGTTTAGGTATCTCCAAATGAGATTTTATATAATATGCACCTAAGGGTGAAATGTAAGAAGATGCTAATCATGATGTCTAACTTTGCCCTGCGTAATAAATAATGTGCGAAAAGCACACTGCAATCTTCTTTGCATGCAACTGGTTAGATACGGGGAAATGCGTATTCTAAACAGATGGTGTTCACAATGAGTGTACTTCACACCATCAGATGTTCATGATAAATGCAACGTCATTGTCATGAAGCGTGGTAAATAGTCATGCAGTCACACTATAAAATGCACTGAGCAATGTACCAAACCAGAACAGCACTGGCAGATCTGTCGGAAAACATTCAATGTTTTCCAGAATGTTTTAAGCAGTAGTTTCTTGGAGACTTTTGACACTGAATACTATGCTAGTGGTTTTTAAGGCATGCTCTCCTCAAAAGCAAGATTACATTTTAACATGAATAACTATAAAGAAGTTTATTCCCATCAGTCATTCTAGTGCAAGGAACAAGGACCAACAGTCAAGCAGTAAATCACTTCAGTTAACAGGAAATGTATTATGTTATCGTTGGTGGTTTTGTAACTGGACAGTAGGCACAGCCTAGTGCATCTTGTTTGCAACCAATAGCAGAAGCAGATCCAAGACTGTGATATTTGTCATAAGCATTTCTAAGAACAAAAACATGGTGATGTTTAACAAAAGGCTTTTCAATGTTCACCAGATGTGGAGCACATGTGACCCTTGAATGTGAGAGAATAATGTGACAATAAAGTTGAATCAATACAACATGTGCCAGTAATCACACCAAGATGACATGCAAATGTTTTAAAAACAAAAATACGTAAATTATTTTTAGTTCTCCAGGACAGAAAAACCAGGCACCTGGTAATCCATGAGTTGCTGTTTCCATCCTCATTTGAAAGCCCATCTGCTTGAAATATGTTTCTCCCTGTGTGAGACGGTATCCAGCTTTTGTATTTTTACATAAAGAAATTCCATTCCTGTGCCATTACTTACTGAAAACAACTAAGAGTTAAGAGATTTAAGGCTTTCCTCTGCCTCTATGTATTTTATGAAAATAAGACTCCTATGAACAACACATGTAGGAAAAGGATAAGAAAACTAGTGCCAGGCAAGAGTGCTTCAGTGATGTCTTAAAACTGTGTCTCCTCTTTTGACCTACAGGAGGGAAACATAATGAGAAGAGGCACACCACTCCATGCTTATCTTTACTATTCTAAGTCTACCCATCAGATACTAAAGAAAAAATTCATTTTCTGCTAGTGTTCATTACAGAAGGAGATCTTGCTCAGGCTACGGATAAAACACATATGCACACAGCAATAGGCTAGGAAACAATTAATTTCACAGAGGCAACAAAACCATTTGCAGATGCTGATGTTTGAAGTTCAAACTGATAGTCTTACATGGGTGAATTCATACTGAGAAAAAATTTCATTCCATGTAGCTCAAAAATTGGATGAAATCAGAACCCAAAGCAAAACACTGAATTTTTGCAAGCTGTTAACAGGCTTCCCCTAAAACACATGGTGGCTTCCCAATCTATACATTTGTTGCCAATGCTTGCAGTCAGACCCTACAAATTATATGTTGGCACATATGTCTTCAGTATATTGGACCTCTTCTCTGGAGTAAACAAGCAGATGAAACTAAACCAGCATGCAGACAAAGCCAAACTTGGCCTGTGGCAGTGAGTGACACTCCCTTGAAGCAGCAGCACTGTACGACCCTGTGCATCTGCTGTCACCTCCATAGATGCAGTAAGAAGATGTTGTGAACCATTTCTCTCCTACAGTAGGTAGCTTCTCAAACAGTCTTTTCTTCCACAGGACAGAGAAAAAGCACAACTTTCTAAGAACTCTAGCAAAAGCCAAGGTCTCCCCAAGGCAACCTTGAAGAAACAGTAGATAAGGGACACAGAAGATGCTGAGTTGTTCTAAAGCTCTCCAGAACTACTGTGGAATTCTTGAATTCCACAGTACTGTGGAGGACTTGAATGCTATATTGTTCTTTAATGTACTGACTCCTTGAGCACTGAGTATTTTTTGGTGAAATTCCAGAAATTAAATAACCTGGTCAGAAAATACACCTACAGTCTGGAGAAAAACACAGAGGGAGGCAAGATAATCAAATTAACTGAGAAAACTAAGAGAGATTTTCACTTTTTTTTTTTTTTTTTTTTTTTTTTTTTTTTTTTTTTTTTTTTAGTACAAGAACATTATTTTGAAATTTATTCCTATGTATCATATAGTTACAATCAGAAGAATTATGCCCAGCTGAGGCTACTGTCCAGTAGAGATGAACTTTAGCTATTTAAATATTTTTTTGTTTGTGATGTAAGCAGAGACCTGTAGAGTTGTTTTCATAACCATATCTGTTAAAACAGATGTAAGAATGAATGATTTTTAAAAATATACTTTCAAAACCAAACAGAACTTTTAAAAAATCATGCCTGTGAGAGACTGGTCACCAGGGACACCAAAGCCGTAATTAAAATATATGTTAATAAAAAGGCAGTTGAGAATCTGTGCCAGTCTTCCTCAGGGATCCTTCATGTTACTGTCTGATACTGTTACTGGAAAACAATATTCTGAGCAGATACATTTAATAGCTACAGCTATTAATAGTGCCAGGTATCTTTATACAGTACCTACATCTTCCCAAATTCAACTGTCCTATCACTTTTTTGTGTTGCAGAAGAATACTGGGTTAAGAAATTCAGATAAAGCCAGAGACAAATTTTAAAAACTGATAGAAAATGCTCTTTATTTTTTATGGGAGAAGAACATTTCTGCTGCGTTCAGAAAAGGCAATAGTACTATGCAAGGATAACTCAGATGCAACTACGAAACATGCCTGAATCTTTTGCTGACTAAGGCTTAGCAGATACTTCATTTTCCCTGGACTTGAGGATGGGTAGGGAAGAAACACTAGAAGAAAAACTGATGGATAGAATTAAGTCATGTTTGGAGAGTTTCTCATCTCTGGCACATTACCTTTCCCTCTTCGCTTCCAAATGCCCTCATAAAAAGAATTTGAAACTTTTCCCTTCCACAGAGACTCAGATTACCATTTATTACTTATCTATTATCTACATTTTATTTTCCTGAAGAATAAACTTACATCAACCTGACAGTTGTGCTGAATGGCAATGGTTTATGGACCAAGAAATTTATTTATTAACTACAACCATATGTTTTAGCCTGCCACAAAATTATGAAATACTTCCGATCAATAGTCAGTCCAAGTTAGATTTCTATACTGAATTACCTAATGTGAATGTACAGCATTTCTGTACTTCAAACAAACACTGTGAAGATGCAAACAGCAGTTAAATATATTCATGCCTTATTAGACACAGCTGCACAAGTGGGCTGTTGTATTTCATTAGAAAATACCATGCAAGTTTTACGTGTGCACAGTACCCTTCATTTCTGCACGCAACATGACTACTTTAAATTACAGGAACACTTGCAGAGCTATATGCTATTTGTTTTAAAGGCACACAAAGACAAACAATCTGGGATGAGGTGATGCAGGGGGGACATCCAGCAGGAAATTTATTTTTTTCTCCTATGTCTACCATATTTTTATTTAACAAGGCATTATTAAATACACAAAAGAGTAAACACAGAGACTACAATGCTATGGAAGCTTCAGAATAAGGAAATGCAGGCTATTTCTAGGTATGGAGCAAATCACAGAATCATTAGGCTGGAAGAGACCTCCAAGATCATCAAGTCCAACCCAACCCTAACCTCAAGTAAACCATGGCACCAAGTGCCACATCTAGTCTTTTCTTAAACACATCCAGAGATAGTGAATCCACCACCTCCCCAGGTAGAATACTTCCTTTTGCTTTTTGGGGGAAGGTGGGATACAAATGAGAATCAAGCAGACTTGTTACACCAGTGTGTCTTGTATATGCCCTCACACTGCTCTGCACCAAGCTAGGAACACCACAGTCAGCAGGCAGCTTTGAGCATAAATCACGGCTATGGTATGCTGACTTCAATGTTCTTCCGCTCAAATATGGAACCATGGAGTGAAATAGGGAGGCCTCTGAAGAGGCATCTTTTTAGACTGAGAGAGTCCCTAGAGAAACTTCATGGCAATGTAAAGTAATTTAGCTGAAGAGATGTGAACTGGAAAAAAACTAAAGAAAGACAACCCCTGGAGGAAAATCTTTCTTTATTTCCCTAGAAAACTCAGGGACATGTGGGGAAACACCTAGTAGGTTGAGTCATTTGCCTCTTATACATACCTATGGGACAGCAGATGTAGTAGTAATCTCTTTGATTAAATTCTAATATTCTACACCTCTCTAAGAGGGAAGAGTTAGAGCAACAACTCTACTTTAAGTAGAGCGAACTGGTCAACTCCAAAACAATGCCTGGCAATAAGTACTATACAGGCAGAACTCTGGCAAGCCAGATTTGATTTTTAAAATTATTTTTCATTACCTAATGCAGAGGTATAATTCCACTAGTATATTGCTTTCAAACGTGACTTGCTTTTCTAGCCTAGAGGGGAGCTGAGCCTGCCTTCTTTGCTGGAAATGAGCAAACAATAGCAAGTGTCTATACATCTACAAACAATTATGTAATAATTTATAATGAACAAAAGTCTACCATGGCTCCATAGCTGGACTGAACCACAATCAGCTTGTTGTGTACTAGTGTCTTTTTTTGTAGCTTCCTTTGGGGGTGGGGTTTTCATTGAAAACACCAGAGTTTTGCAAGTTCTCCAACACACTGCCAGTTCTACTTCACCACATAAAAGACAAAATCTTAAGCCAGAAAAAAGAAGTTAAGTCCTAGACCACCCTGATCTCAGCTGGCCTGAAAGCTCAGAAAATTAACACCACCTTTTTTTCCACAAATAAGCAAAATCAAATTTAAGAATATACTTGTTTTCCTACTAAAAATAAATGTACCTCTATGCCTATGCATGCTCCATGTGCTTAGAAATATCTGATCCAAGGAAGCATGGGGGGCCTGATGAAAGTTAATATAACTCATTAAGGTGGGAAGACAAAGGAAATGCAATGTGGCAGCCCCATGGTTAATTTTGGATATTGCCCACAGTAAAGTTTTCACTAGTTTTCAACTGTGTTGTTTCTCTGCTTTCTCCTTGCCAGTCTGTAGGAAATAATCAAGTAAATCCTCCAAAGGAAGGAAAACCAAACTGACAGATTAATATAATCACACTCAAATCCACATATACAGTGCTGGCACTATCAAACTAGTTTCCAGATAAGAGATTTGATAGGTGATCACTGCCTTTGAGATAAGAAATACAATGATAAGCAGTTCCTATGAATAAAGCTCTCACTTTACACTGTGCTTTGTGGTGTTGACTTCATTATTACAACAGTATCTGTTGGGAGGGAGGACACATGGGCTGTAGAAATATGGCAATGCTCATTTCCTTAAAGACTACAGTATAGTTAGTGAAAGCAGAAAAAATCCAAAGGCAAACACAGTCTGGCTCTAAAACAGGAGCAATATCCAATTACAATTATTAGCTAAGAAATTCTACATATCATCTCAAAATAAACCCCTTGCCTTTCTAACCTAGCCTGTGACAAGCTGAGTAACCATTTTGACTGAAAGCATTAAAAAAATTACATCAAACAAGTATTTTTATCAAATAACTATGAGTAGCATAATGAACAAAATTGATACAAAATAAAATGCTGGAATACAAATGGAGCTGTCTACTTCCCCATCTCCATTCATTTATGACTTTGCCTGCGAGTAACACTCAATTGACATCAAATTAATAAGCTGATTAGCAGAGACTCAACACCGCAAAAACCCCTTTGATTCAGTAATCAGAAAAACCTTGACAATTAATTTGTCCATCAACAGGCTGATGAATGGGCATTGCTAATGGGATTTCTATAGTTAAGAGACAAAAAGATGAACTAAAGGAATCTGCAGTCTTACACTGCTTACCTCGGACCACAGAAGCCACATCTCAAAAGGCACTGCTTACAGTCCCTTCAATAAAAAAGATAGTGCTGCCAAGAGTTCTCAACTCCCTCACTTTTTCTGAGGGCTAATAAGCCATGGCATTTGTCCGGTCTATTGGAGACAATTGCCATGTAGGAAAAGTGCCTTTTAAAACACATTTCATGTATGACTGAGCCTGTCCTGTGCAAGTAAACCCAGAAAGAAGCAAGACTTTTTTTTTTTTTGGGGTGGTACCAATCTCCTTAAAGAAGCAGACACTGGAAACCAGATCCTGCATCTAAAGGAAATCAGGTAGCAGGTACCTCTTATCACTGGAGCACCATGTACAGCAGAACAAGGACTTACTGGGAGTACATGCAACAGAAGCTTTGCCTCTTGGAGCACAATTAGCAGTGTAAGAAAAAATGATGACTTATTCACTACTGTTAATAGTGTGTCACCTCACTACTCCTCTACATATACTGGCAGGGATTGTGGGCACCCGCCTCTTGGCACAGTTAATATTAACTTTTACAGAAAGTAAGGAGTTAATGTTACATTTTAAGGAGCAAAGTCATAGAGGAGAAAGAATGGCAAATGGCAGGCAGAGCCATAGGTCCACACAGGGATTCCCAGGATTGGTGCAGGACTCTGGGTTTCACTGGTGGCGAATGCTCATATGACACTGAGAATAATGCTGCCCTTCTGCAGCACTGGTTAACCAGACAGCAACTGCCATGTAATCACAACATGTATCTAAACAAATCTGGCAAGTAAAAGGTATTAATTGTTTAAACTTCTAATCAGAAAAAGTACATTTGTGTAGAGGGGGTGATAGTGGTTTTCTGCTTTCCCCCCTGAAAAGCTGGCTCCTATTATAATCATTTATACATTGAGATTCTTTCATTTTACAATACGTTTTTGGTTTTGTACATAGAACATTAATTTAACAGTTCCAATTGACTTAGTATGTTTAGCCAATTCCCACAAGGCTTTAGAAGTTTTACAGATGTTGACATTTGTTCACTTAAGAAAGTAATTTCTTCACTTTGTGCTCATTTTAGAGGCTCTAGGTGACCTGTGTCTGAATACAAAATATTAGCCCTTTCACAGGGTGAGGGAGATATTTGCATTTTAAATGAGAGCCATAATAGCAATACATGGCAATTTTCAGACCAAATGCAAACACATTTCTTTGACAGGAATACTGAAAGATATTCTGAATTCCCATGTGATATGGTAACCAGACTTAAAATATTTTAACCCCTTGTCAGCCAGAGTTAGAAAAACTTCAAATAGTTTTCCGTCAAAAGATTAATAAACTGTCAATAAAGAGAGCTTCTGATCACTCTCAAAGTATTTTTTTAATGTTAAAACAATCCTTACCTGTATTTTATTTTGTACTTTCAACGTAGTCTGAGCAAGCGCATTCTTACTTGCAGGAAATTATTTTAACTAGAAGTATTCTATATGTACATACAGAATAAAATAATTTATACATGCATATAGACATACATACACATCTTTCCTTCTGAGCAAAACTACTTGGAATGCCTTAATCCTGGCATGTCAAACCTGGGAAATAACTAAGCTCCCTAAGCACATGGAACATGAATTAGATCCAACAAGCTCCTTCTCTATGGAGTATCACAGATGGTGACACAAAACCAAACACATTTAAAAGAGCTCATCACTTCCTCAACCTTAGTTCACTGTTTTATCTGTATTGCTGTAGTACTAAGAAGCCTCCAGCAGTTTCGGGCTCTGCTTTACAGAAATGTTTAAAAAACACATACACATCTGAATTCCTGTTTAAAACAAGGCAGCATGAGCTTGAGAGGTACTGAGCAAAGAAAAAGAAATGAATGAGCTGAGACCATGTGAGACAGGTGTCAAGATACTTCAGGGCTTGTATATACCAGTTTTTATGAAAGGCCATGAAATTTACCATAAATTTTATGAAGAATAAATACTTAAGAAGTTAAAAATATCGCATAGGTAAGGGAAGAATCCAAATGGGTTTACGTGCAATGGAGATGACTCCAGTGTAAATGCAGCAATTCTAACAGATGGCTAATAAGAACTACCAGTAAATAATTTGGAAGCTTAAGTAATTGATACATGACTATTTTCACTTCATCAGCAAATTAAATTTAATTGTTCAGTTGTGTAAGACAGAATGTGTATCAGTGTCCAAACTGCAATCTCATCCAAAAGATACCAGATTCCAGGGGATGACCTTTGCAATCATCATGGTATCATGCAAAAGTCCCACCAAGACAATCCATTCCATATGTAGCTTTATGTTGAAAAGTGACTGAACTGATTTCAAGATTTATTTTTTTTAAATGTAAAATCTCTAATTGTGGGCAGCTAACACTATGCTCCTTCTATCCAAATTCTGTTGCGGTATCTCTTCTGAAGAGATTAACTGATCAACATTGTAGGCCACCAAAAAGATAATTTATTGCACTAAGCTGAACTATTTAATTTTAAATTACACAGAATAAGCAATACAAATGATAACAACAAGGAATGTAACTGATCTTAATCTAGTCTATGTAGAAGTGAAGGTCTCTCAACAGCTGACCTATGAATTATTCTTTCAGCGCAAGAGGAAGTAATCCAAAAGCTTTTCTATTTTTTCACTCCTTTCTATTAAACTGCTTGCTTCAACAGACTGAAGCCCATGCTTAAGCTCTTGGTTTACACCAGTTTAGAGCAAATAAATGTTACCTAGTAACTACTGTATCCTGTAGAAAAGTTGAGCGATCTGAAAACTAAATTGAGTTCTAGGCAGGGAAAATGTGTAAGCTGTTTTAAGAGTTTCTAAATTTATTGGCAAAGGATTCTGTGCAGGCATGCATATATGAGGAACGCCTAACCTATTATGTGCAAATAAATAATAATGTCACCCTTGATTAAGTAATGAGTCATGAACCATACAGCTGTAAAAATGGCAAAGAATCACAGCACAGGATGGCATGGTTACTAACACCCCATCTATTAGATCGTGCTACTGAAACATTAACTACAATATAAAATACTCAGCAGCATTCTTTTTTTTTTTTGTGAGTTTGAACACTAAAATTCATTAGAGAAAGAATGATGTCATTGATTAAACTCATAACCACTTTCTGCCAAAAGGAAAATAAAAACATTGGAATGACATCTGGCATTAAGTCTCTGTTTCCTTAAAAACATGTTTATACTTTCTGTTTCTCAAGACACTAAGGACAACAATAAAATCTGTCTTCTGACAAATTTTACAGCACTAATTAGTACATGGAATTTTAAACATGAAAATATGACATTGACAAGAGTTCTACACCGAAGTGTAGAACTCAGCTTCCAGCACCAGAGTATTTGACCTACTTATATTACTGCCAGGAGTGACTAAAAATTCTAGTTGCTTTTGCTAAAATATTAGAGTGTTCTCTTTTTTAGGGTAGCTGAAAGGATTTTTAGTCAGATAGGCATCATAAAGGTAATTATATGCACTGATCTATAGGATAAAACTGTGAATTTGTTAACAATTTTTGGATATGGATTGATTTTGTAAATTTTTGGGGTTTGTGGGGTTTTGTAGTATTATTTATTATGAATTTAATTCGAATTACGCTTGAGATTATGTGACAATCAGCATCACAAAACAAACTTTGAGAATTTTGAGATGCAATAGTAGCATCATGGTTTTTAGGTCAATGCTGAAGCTGTCTAATTTCCAGGGAAATTGTGAAATGTTGGACAGCAGGTGCAAAAACTTTGTGGCACAAATAATCTCAAGAAGCAAGATTTCCCTCTCCAACACTACAATGAATTTAATAATCTTCCAGATATCCATATTTTTGTCAGCCCAGCTATTCTGAGACAACAGTGCTGGTACATTTGCAGTTTTAGAAGGAAATTTACCTCAGATGTCTCCTTTTTTAAAAGGAGAGAATTTCCTCATCCTAAAGAAGAAAGACAGCTTCCTCTTTTGGGAAGGGTCACTGAAAAAAAACCCCTAATCTTGGAATTTAAATGGTGAAGGTATTAATAAAAAAGACTTCTACTTAGTATGACAAGTACTTTACTCTTATATCTTGAGAATAAGTTATGCCAGAAGAATTCAGCCAGTTTTAAGAGGTAGCACCCAACCTTGGCAATTTTAGAGTAGTGCCATTTGAAGAGGAACAGTGCTTTCCCTTGGGGAACATTATGGTCCAATTCACACTATCTGCTGGGTACCTTTAACTGAATTTGGAGGCAGAAATCCCTGCTCAGTAAATATATGAGTAGTGTTTGTTAAAAACAGCAATTTTTTTTTTTTCTCTCTCAGTGTCACATTTCGTTTACTCTGGAGAGAGCTCCTCTTGGGCTTTTGTACTTCATACAGCACTTATTAAGCAGTACTTCATACTGCTTAATAAACCTGCAAGAAAGACATAAATTTTAGAGGAACAGGGAATATAACTAAAAAGTATGGAGTGGGAACACTCTTTCTTACTTTGTTACCTCTAAATATTAAATCTTCACTCAAAGGAAAACAAGACAGTCACATGAGGAGTAGTGGGGAGTTACAGGCTGTGTGGTGCAGCATTTAGTCTGTTCCCTTTCCCATCTATCAGTATTATGGATGGTCAGAATGAGAAAAAATAGAAAGAGGATCTCAAGAGAAGAAGAATACAGTGGGGTAGGATATCTCCTTGGTAAACAGAACAAACTACTTCAATTCACACAGCATTTAAAACTCCTCAGTAGTGAAAGCTCTATTATGTGCAAAAGTAGAGCACTAGAACCCAGAGAAAACTTGTGATTGACAAAATGAATCATTTTGATGGATTATTCTTAGATTATGATCCTCTTTCCTTTGAGGTCAACACCATGATTCCATTGAAATCTAATTTCACTCTCAAACTATTCATCCATCCCAGTTAAGGAGAGAACAACACTGTGCTAAGTATGTAGCTGCACTTTTAGCAGATCTTCAGTCAAAATCAAACTTCCTTGATGCAGATGTAAAAAATTTAATGAGCCAACATTAGGTCTGAAAAATGTAGAGATTTTAGTTACGACAAAATAGCAGAAGTAGGCTGTTTTGACCTCTAGTAGGCCATTTTTTTGAACTGAGTACTTGCAATCAAAAAGGGTAAATCAACGAGTAGAGAGAAAAACAGAAAAGGTTATTCAGTGTAATAGTTAGACTCAAGATATTTTATCAACAACATGCTTTTTTCTGTAAAGCACGAAATAGGCTAAGCAGGGAATCATGAGAGCCATCAGAGAGATCCAGTAATGACAGAAATCCCAACACTGTGCAGATTTATTTTTTTGGGAAAGCTGAGATTCTAACATCAACTGTTTTTACTGGGTTATCTCCTTTAGCATCAGCTGGAGTCTGCCATGAATCCATCAGCAGAAAATCTAGAATTCCTATATTGTCAGAGTCTAGCAATATTAGTCCCAGTAGATCTTTTACAAACAGTTGTCTTCCATGTTGTTCCAATATACAATAGAAACAGTACTACTTTCATGTTGAAACAAGTACTTTTAATTGAGGATTCTTTAAGATTTATTATTTTGAACTATATGAAACATAACAAATATGCTAAAGAATCTCTCAGTAGTACTGCCGAAATAAACTATCACAGCAACAAATTTAGTGCAGTGTGCTATGTACCAACCATTCACAAAGTAATGACCTGATTGATTTTTTAAAAATAAAAATCTCTAATGTCTTCTGGGTCTCAACACTTTGCTATTCCTATAAACCCCTGTCAACAGCTCAAAGACAGGCCATGTGCTCAGAAGCAGATAATGCATGTCGGATTTTGTCTTCAAAAGAGAGTGTATGTAATTTAAAATAACTGTTGTTTGAACTACTGAAAATAAGTAAGAGTTTAAGGAACAGTTACAAATGTTAGCCTAGAAAGTTTGCTTTGGCTAACACAGTTTACCTTAATATGATGGGTGGAAGGCAGAGGGTATAATCCAAAGCCACATATGATTATGACAGTGCTTGTTAAACGTTTCTTTTTTATGAAATATATAGTTTGGTTATTCCTTACCTCTGTTTTCCCACTCCCTGCTGATTTACTGCATGGCTTTTATATAGGCAGCTGTCTGTTGTTGTGAAAACAATGCTGAGCATGCAGCTTTATTTTAATTCTAAAGCTCAACTGGTTTTAAGATGGAACTTAGCCAGCCTCTGAAAAGAGCTATGTGACATGACTTACTGTGGGAGAGAGAAAGGGACTATGGCTTGTCAGTTCCATCCTCTACAAAAAAACTAAAGAATGGCTGGAATGAGCTCTTTTACCTGAGGTGTGGTTGTTTTTTGTTTTTTAATAGAGAAAGTTGTCTATGGTACTCAAAAATATTTCAGTCTTACCTGAGACAATAGTTTTGAAAATTAATTTAGATAAGAGCTTGCTACTATCTAAGTTTTGCAGTTCTGTGCTCTCCAAACCTTGCAGAAAGTCATTGACTACGAAGCTATGAAGTATGGGCATATTGTTCTTGAGGGACCAGGGACTGTACCCTGCTGAGAGAGATCATGGGAAGAATCAAATTGCTTGGTTGTTTTAGACACCTGATTTTACAGAGTTATTTGGTGTTCACCCACTTAAGGCTGATTCTTAACTTCATCAGAAGTTTGCTCATCAAGACATGCCTCTTGCATGGGGTTTCAAAAGATGGTTAAAACAATAAAATGTCAGAAGAGACAATACAGGAAGAAAAGTTTTGAGCTTTCTGTGAACTTCAGCAGAAATTAGCTTTACTAGGTTCTTAGAAAAAGCTCCTCCTTTGTTTGGTACATCTCCAAAGGTTAGTAGGATAGAGTTTAATATACCACTAACTCTTGATTTCCTGAGAGAAATCCAAATGTGATAGAAAATTGTATATAAATAATACTGTGGTCACAAACAGGATGCCATAAAAAACGTGGTGGTGGGAAAAACTGAGGGTAGATGACAGCTGCGAACAAGAAAAACCTCACTCTCTTGGTGCATGGAATTTCCAACTATTCTTTCATCTACTCAGCAAATTACACAAGTTTCACACTTACATAGTAACTAACCACTTTTTGCCTTTGATTCAGCACGTACCTCAAAAAGCATGTAATACTAATGACAATTACAATGATAATAATAACAGCAACAATCCTAGGTAATGCCAGAAGTTACATCTTCTTGAAACTTCATATAAATGCAAAACTGTCACCCAATTCATATTACTTATACACTTCACCTTTAATGCCCACTCATTTGATTATAAAATTTCTTAGACACAGCTATAAAAGAATAAATATGTAGGTTCCCATTCCTTTTACCTGTTTGGTAGCGGAACAGCTCTTTAGCAAGACATCCCAACACACTTCTTCAAGAACAAATACAAGCTACAGAATGCAATGGAAAAATCAAAACATTAAATATAATGTGTACCTGCAGAAGTAATCTCTCAAAGGCAAGGAAATTGTCCCACTTGGAAGTCTGGGGGTGTTTCAAAGTCTGGACAGTGGCCAGCACAAGCTGTAGAAGACCACAGTGGTTCTCCAAAGCTTTGAGATTGTTTCTGAAAAGCTGAATGTATGAGCTGAGCTGTTCTGGGGTGACTCTGCCTGTAGAAGGGAAAATAGGACACAGCATTCAGTGGTGACAAATGGAAAATGAAATTTTTTAAATTATAGTGAAAAGGTTACAGAGAACTTTAGGGGCCTCTCCAATATGGGCCTGATCTTAGCTTTGCTGCAACCACTGGGAGCTTTAGCTGCAACAACAGGTCAGGACAAAGACTTGCATCATCTATGAATTGTGCCTTGAGGTACATAATAGGACTGGTTTTTAACAATGCACAACAGATGGCGACATAAAGGGTAACATTTTTGTTTTCAGACAAAGAGGGACATTCTCTTCAGCTAGGGAAATAACATTTGACAACTACTTCTAAACAATATTTCTGTTTTTACCAGAAGTACAATGGGAATTTGCAAGCCTTTTACCTTACAGCAAACTAAAATCTTCTCACCACTTCCTGAGGGCGCATTTTTTGATTAGTCTTGACTCAAGAAACAGATATAATGTTAGTGACACAAAGAACTGATTTCTGGAGCTGTTCTTGGAAGGGACAGTTCCAAGGTGTGACTCCTCAATTTCTGGCATGCAGTAACCACAGCATGATTTCACCAGCCATTTGGAAACAAACACCCCAGTGCCCACACATGGTCCTATAGATCTCTCCTTATTAGAAGAGCATGAGGGGCACCATTTGGGCCAGACAAACACTACAGGATTGGCTGTTGTTCCATCCAACATTAAAATGCCAGCTGAACTACTGGAACTATTTTGGAAGGGATGTCTTTCAGGAAGGAAGGCAGCTCATCTCTTCCAAGAAAATCATCACAGGCAATTACACATGCCATCAACAGACAGGCAAAACTGGTGTCAAAACACCATCCCAGTTGCAAGTCTGGATTACAATCCAGTCCTGGATGGATTCCAGGCTGGTTCCTGGAAGCCTCTGCCAGTAACAAGTCATCTTCCTCAAGCAAACCAGATCTAAAAAGCAGGGATATATGAAATAGAGTGAGGAGGATCCCTTAACTTAAATAGAACAATCTCTGGTGCCAGGAAGACACGAGGGTGTCCTGATGCTAAGTGGTTCATAGCTTACAACACTGACCATTTCAGTCAGAATTTTTCCATAAAGGAAAAATCTTGTAAAACTGCCACTGTGTTTCTTCTCCGTGTTTGGTTATATCATCACTTAACAAGGCTCCCCATCTGCCTTCATCCTTTCAGTATCATATAAATGGCAAATAAATTATTCCAACAGCGAATAAATGTTGAAAACCCTTCCTCCTAGTTTCAGTGATATCAAGGGCGGTCTTTGGAAGAGCATTTAGATTTGGGAAAGCTGCTAAATACAGCGAAAGCACACAGGCTCTTTAATGGAAAGCATCAAACTGAAAAGTCAGCAAATTAACACACAAATCAAGCTGACACCACTCAGTAGGCCAGAGGGCTGACAAAAGGCTTCCACGGTTAGCCCACATAGGCTAAAACAGCAACCATGGCCATGTGTGTTTTTAGACTAAACACTGGAGCTTTCAGTCTTGTTTTATTTCTTTTAAAGCTGTGTCAGGCAGATTTACATGGTGATTTGAAAATGTCAGTCCACGATGCCTTGCAGCATACCTTTGATAATGACTGCATTATTACCTAGAGCAGTCCTGATATATTGTAGCATATTCAAAATCTGATAACTTGCTTCAATTGAGAAAACATGCAGTTGCCAGCCCTTCTCTCATATGAATCAGAAAAATAGGAGGGCTTTCAAGACTTCTGATGTCAATTAAAAAAAAAAAAATCAAGAGTTTTGTTCCACATTGTTCCTTGTGAAAGTGAATCCAGATGCAGCACTGGATCAGTCTGAGATCCATTCAGCACCATTTTAGATAAACAATCAAATTCTTTCCCACCCTCAGAATACCACCAAAAGAAAGTCCAACACATATATAAGGAAAATCCTGACAAGTCATTAACAAAACTTATACTGGCATTAAGGAGTGCAGCATCTCATCTGTGATATTTACAGTACCCATAGAACCACTTAGACCCAGGGTTTGAGTTCCAGCCAACTTCTACACAGCAATCTCCCTGGACAGTTGGCCGATAAATATAGTTCCAGTATTCTACCATTCCAGTAGCTGAGGAAAGGAATTTGGGAAAGTAATTGGTGGTAATTGGCAATTAAATGACTTTTCCCGAGGCCTAAATCCTCATCATCTTCCCTGCTGCTTGCTCACAGAGGGAGATTTCAGCACAACAAACTAACACTAATCTAATTTCAACCCTACCAGCCCTTTGGATTTTTAAAGTCCCTCTGTTTCAAGTAATTTTATTGCAATGTGGCAGACAGGTCCAAAGAAATCAAGAGGAGAACTATTTCAACCACATCATGTCTCAACTGTCATTTTATTCTCTTAAAGCATATTTCACAGGCAGAACATGGCAGCTGCTGGGAAAAAGACTGTAGTGTAAGCATCTTGTCCTGCTCTCTTCTTCCTGCTCCATCAAATCATATGCTGCTCCAAACTCTAGATCCATGCAGAGTCAGAAGTCTGTATGGGCATCAAAGCCTTACTTGTGAGAAATACATTATGCTGACAAAGCACTGGATAATTTTTAAATTCCTGGATGTAGAAAGGAAAAGCTTCATCTCAACCACTGTTAAGGGATTTAATAATACTGATAACCCTTTTGCACAAATGCCAGGAATTCCATGTTGTCTAAGAAATAACCTTTGCCATTAACAGTTACCAGGCAGCATGTGTGAAACAGGTACAATTGTCCCAAGCTCTGTCAACTATATTAAATCTGAATACAGGCATTGAAAAAGTGGCATCTACTAAAAGCAATATTAAACCAAAACAAAAACCAACCACACACACACATAAAAATAACTACAAACCTCAACAACAGCAACAACTCAAATCACCCCAACGTTTTGAAGCCTCACACCTCTTAACAAGTATAACAGAGAGGATAAAATCAGTAGGTAGTCACGGAGAAGTATCACAGTGAAACCCAAAAGTTAACAGAATATAGGAGGATGGAGAGCAGGGAATAAAAACAGACTGATGATGTGTGGGAACTAATTCAGCTAAAAAACAATGGCTAGTTTGGCACAATTAACATATTTGTGCACTAAGAAAATAATCTTGGGAAACAGAATGAAATAATAATGTAGGGAGTGAGAGTGGATATTACAGAAGTAACAGAAACATGACAGACTAGTGACCAACTTCACTACTGAGGGACCTATCCCATCCAAGAAACACTGAACGTCAGTGTGATGAAGCAACCCTGTGTCAGAGTTTAGTACTCTGATAAATGGAATATAAAAAGTAAGATATAACAGAGAGTAGACTAGCCTATGAAAAGAGAAAACTAACGTTTCTGTCAAAGAAATGGTGAATTTAGCTACCTTATTTAGCTGACGTCAAGAGTGCGAAAAGCTTCAGGACAACTGTCCAAGAAAAAAATACTTTACATCACACCTAAAAATGGGATAAAATGCAAAGTACATTTATCAAAGAACATCATGTCAAATTGATATGTAACCAATTAACAAATTAATTACAAAGCACATGGATTTAATATAACATTAATTGTGCCATAACCATATTTGAGCAGGGAAAACCTAGGATTACAAGAATTGTAAGATACCTAAGAAACACCCCAAAACAGATGGCAGGTAATACGCAACAGAGAAGTACTAGGATATAAAAAGAAAAGGTAAAATGAGAGTGTTCTTTTCTGTGCTTGCACATATTTATAAAAGAAATTTTGGTAAAAAATGGCACCAAAACAGGCACTGTCAGAAGCTTGTGGAACATCATTAATATAGAGAAAGAGCAGCCAGCAGAGCTGGATTGCTTTGAGTGCTGGACAAATGGAAGTGGGATGAAATTTAACAGTATAAAAATGATGCATTTTGATGCTAAGATAAGTAAGAGCTGGAGTTAAAATGTGGAGTTAAAACCTGAAAATGACCGAAGAAGGAAATAATGTCTAGGCTTCTTCATCGTAAAAGAGCAGGTACGATTCCTTTCAAGTGACACAGTAGTAAAAACAGAGCCACAGAAATGCCTGAATGCAAAGCCCCTCCCTCCAGGAGCACTCTGTGCAGCTCAAATCACTCCCATTCATGGAAGTTTAACTCAAAACTGCAATGCATGCACAGAGAAGCTACTATAACAACTAGGATGATGGAGAACTAAAGTTAGGAAAGCAAAACTGAAATGGCTTGTAAGGGCTTCCCACACCAGCTGGAAAAAAAAAATGAAGTCTCTTTAAAAGTATAAAAAATATTTACATGAAAGTTCACTACTGGCACTACAACCAATGGGGATAAATAATACATGAATATATTTACACAAGACATTAAGAAACATCACTGTATCAATCAGTCTTCCAGTAGTGGAGGCAAGAGTGGAAACAAACAATGTAACTTGTTCTAAGGTGAGGTTTGATGAGTGCCTCGAGCAGTTGCATAAATGTTCACACAACTTAATTTAATACAAATGGCCCCCTTAAATCCTTTATTCCTATGATAATTAATTTGTAAACATACTGGTTGAATCCCACCTCCAATTTTCAAAAATTTAGAGCAGATCCCAAAAGAACTGCAGATCAATTTTGCCTACTTTTCAATTACACAAGGTGTTGCTTGGTTTTGGTTTTGTTTTTTTAATAATTAATTGAATAAATACTTTGTTGTTAAATATAAAAATAGCAGCACAGAATATCCACATTTGCAATGTTTTACCATACCAAATATACACAGTTCATAATACATGTACAAATGATGACATGCACTATTAGTCTGAAGGGAAGAATTATTTCTGTTACTGACAAAGCAGATCACACAAGAGAGACATACTGTGGCAGAAATTACCAGCAACTGATATTAAAAGTCTGTCAAAAATCTGTGTTTGAGTAGTAGGAGTAGACTGAGTGGAACAGAAAGATTTTCACCTTAAGAGTTAAACAAAAAGTCAACTGGACAAGCCGCATTTGTAGATATTAAGATGCAATTTACCAGTATGACTTTTTTCCACTTGAAATTAATGCTGCAGTCTATGTAGTGCAATGCAGGCTTTGCTTCAAGAATATAATTATTTTTCAAGAAAGATTTACTGGTGGAAGCAATTTTTTAAAATTCAGAATCCAAAAGTGCTTATGCACTCAATAAAAATGAATGGATGAACAAGGTGTCTAAAGAGCAAAGGTTATTGACGATTGATGGAGAGACGGGAAGACTGAGTCGGTGATCAGAATTTGATTTTACTCAGATTTTCCAGAAGCTTATATACCATTTCAAGTTGGTTAATAATTTTCACT
>VZUI01035707.1:0-37376 GCA_013401135.1 Cettia cetti | reverse complement strand
AAGGGAAGGGAAGGGAAGGGAAGGGAAGGGAAGGGAAGGGAAGGGAAGGGAAGGGAAGGGAAGGGAAGGGAAAGGACAGAAGGGCACTGGTCTAGGGACTAGGCTAGACGGCACAGGACGGGACGGGACAGGACTAGACGGCCGCTGGTGGAGGTCCCACTGACCGCCGGCCGCTGCCCGCAGTGCGACGCCGGGGAGCAGTGCTCCGTGAGGAAAGGGGCTCGCATCGGGAAACTCTGCGACTGCCCCCGCGGGACGTCGTGCAATTCCTTCCTTCTCAAGTGCCTGTAAGCAGAGGCGCCCCGGGACAAGCCGCCGGGAGCGCAGGCACTGACGTCTGGCCGCGACGTGCCGGTGACTTCCCGCAGCTCCTCCGCCCGAGAAACGCAGCGAGAAGCCCCCACGTCGCCCGTGTAACGCTGTCCGTGACATCCGACATCCGTGGAGCTGTTTTCTTTCTCTCCTCCGCCCCACCCCGTCCTCTCCCTCCCCTCCTCCCCGCTTGTTTTTGTCCGTCCAGCAAAATCCCGGGCCGTCCCCTGGGAGTAGAGGTCCCGGGAGCTGCAGTCCCAGTCCCAGTGCAGACCCGAATAGTGCCAAGCCGTATCGGGAAGCAGTACCGGCCCCGTGCCGTGCCCCGGGCTGTCCGGCTCCTTCCTCGGGCGGGAAACATCCACCCGCTGCCGGCTGGGGGAGCCGGGGGCAGGGGATTCCCCCGGGGTGGCTGGGGTAGTGGGGGAGGCGGGATGCTGGTGTGTCCAAAGCACCCCTCTCTCTTGCCTCCCTGCTGAGAGGACCCAGCTGGGCACACCCCAGAGCAAGCAGCCTGCAGCCCTCGGTGGGGTTCACCCGCACCGCCGGCCTCAGGCCAAATCCAGCTATGCTCACCCTGCACCGCAGAAAGTCCGGCGTGAGGCACTGATGGTGTGCAGGGGGTAGCCTGGCTGGGGTGGGGCCGGGAGGAAATCGGTTGCTTTACCAGGGTCACCACGGAGAGAAAGCTGTCTGGATTCGTTGCAAACACCTGGGGATATCCTAGTCACCTAGACCAAACCGCTCACGTTTCTACAATGAACTGATGTATATTAACGTCTGTCCTCCACAGGCACACTGTGTGTTTCAGCAAACTCATAAGGTGTTTTAATCCTTTGTTTGTCTCTATTAATAAAGTCAGTGTTCTGATGACAGTATTTTAGGTGTTTTAATTCACACATGGGAATCCCTAGCACTCAGAGGGAAAGGATAAGGGTAGGTATCTCTAAAACTACTGCAAGTGCTACTGTGTGGTTTAGCCAGACTATCAGCCAGGTCAGGACAGGACTAGAAGCCAAGGTTCATCTGTTCTTGTGCTGCTCAGCTGACATCTGCTCCCTCCACACAGACACCCAGAGGTACTGTGACAAACACAGAGACTTAGGACCTCGGGTTTTTCTTTGGCAGAGGACAAGGTGTATCCCGGCTGCAGGGACTTGTCTTGGGGGGACGTGTATTGGGAGCAACCACCATAAACTGGATCGTCTGTGTTATTTGTGTTTGATTCCCATAAATTATGGATCCCTGAAGGAACTTCTTGCCTCTCCTTTGTCACAATTCATCTGTGGGTGTCTTTGTGAGAACCAGCTCTTAATTCTATCAGCATGGAGATGCAGGGCTGCAGGGGCCAAAACAGACACAGGGGAAAGACAAACAAGGAATTTTCCATATATCATGCTGAAGAGAGCACAAATTCAGGTGTGTCGTGAGAAAAAGGCTTCTGTAAGGCATAAAAGCAATGCTTTTTGCTTTACTTCTAAACAGTAAGAGCGCATAAGCAATTCTGACTGAAATAGATACAGAGAAGCTGATTTCAAGAAGAGACCCACCACTGCTAATTTTGCTATCAGTATTACTGCTGTTATTATTGCCAGTATTGTAGTCGCTGGGATTTATTGTTGTTATTAGTTATTATTTCCCAGGACTAGAATGACCTCTTCTTAGCCTGGAGAAGGATGAAAAGGGTAGCTGAAAACACCCAGAGTGTGAAGGCTGTTTTAACAGGAGGGGCCACAAGACTGAGGTATACCCTTCATGGGCAAGGGAGTAGTGGGGGGAGACAGGAGGGGAGGGTTAAATTAAAGCAAGAGCCATGGTGCACTCGGTAGGAACACTGTTCAGAGAGAATTGACAGAAAGAAATGGATATGTAATGAGCAGAGATAGAGAAGTCAGAAATGGCAGCCAGCTCTGCCTGCAACTTCTGTGACGTGGGTGAGTAAGGCCTCTGGGGGAGAGGTGTGATAGTGCATTCACAGGGCTGGAGCCAAGTGTCAGGTTTTGTAAACTTGTAACTGCTTGTTGGTGTTTTTACAGTATTCCCCAGAGATAATGTAGCAATCCTTAATTTCTCAAGGGATAATGAAATAATTTTTGTAGCATCTCTGTTTTGTTCCCAAACAAACAATAACAGGACTTATATTTTGGGTTTTTTTAATACTCTGGCTGTTTGATGGTCCCATCAGCACTGTGCACAACCCGAAGTACCACAGTATCTCAATGAACTGCTCATGTATATTGACTCTACATGTAGCACTAGCTGAAGGTGTATGTAAAGAGAATTGGACTGAAACATGAAATATTGGACTAAAATATATCAAGAACTGTTCAGCTTATGTGTTGATTTTATAGTTTTCATTTTGCTTGATTATAATACCCAAAATTATAAATGTGGTTTATATAAAGATCAAAATTATAACTCTAAAACCTACCTTAAGGAATTAGGATTTTGGGTTTACCTTCATGATTCTGACATTATGACAATACTCTCTGCACTGTTGTGTACACTAATGTGAGGGTTCTTAGCTTGCTGGTTATATACATGACTGCTTACATGACATTACAGATATTTCTATTGTAAAGATTAAAAAAATAATAGGTGAGGAGAGAAACTTGTGCTGTAAGAGTCAGGATAGAATTGGCATTTGCATATTTTTTGATACTGAAATCAATTACATAAAATGACACAATTTTTTAGTTTAAAATATCTCCTGATTTCATCTTACTAACACTTCAAAGGTGGGCCCTACACACATGTCCAGAGCAAGAAGCACAGATTTTGAGGGTTCATCTTGGATTTAGACACCAGACAGGTTTGCAAGAAAGTCTGGATTCAATAACTGTGGTTGAGAATTAATGTGTTTACTGAGTATGAACTTGAAAAACCCAGCTGCTTCAAGTCCTGTTGTATTAGAAGTCCACCACAGTAAATTTGCTTGCCTTCTGCCAATTCCATTTGAAGAACAAATTTTTCTTTCTGACTGGATCTTCCAGCTAGAAAGAGATGTGAAAACTGCTCCTGATGGGCTGATTGTCATTTCTTTCTGTGTGGTGGGTTGACCAGCAGTTTCAGCTGACCCCACAGCCCAGGGGATCAGTGCTGTGTGCCTGGGTTACTCACCAATTTCAGACGCTTCTGGAAGCTCCCAGACACTTGAGTTTAGCTAAAACACTACCCCTGTTTTCAGCTACTCTGCAAATGAAGACTGAAACATAGGGAGACATAATGAAAAATCTAGCAAAAAGACTTGTTAATTTAAGAGGGTACTATATATAACTGCTATCTGAATTAAATAAAAATGAAATGTAGTGCTAGATATCAAGGAATCCATGCAGAAACCCAATCTCTGTCAGTAGTCCAACCCCAATGAAGAAGCTAGTTGAACATCAAGCAGCTGGACAAAGAGGCCCAGCCAGTCTGACCAGTTTGCATCTTCTCCTTGCCATCTCTAGGCTTTCCCCATGTTGTACCTGCTAGCACAGTGTGATCCTCCTTCCTCTACGGCAAACCTCTTCCCAGAGACCACCAAGTCAAAACTCAAAGACAAAGATGATCAACTTACATTGCTTATCTGCAGACAAGACTTCTTCAGGAGGAGGTGCTACATAGTTCTCAGGCTTGGTGTTCCTGGTGGAGGTAGGCATTGCCCTTCACTAACCAGTATTTGGAAAATTTGCTGTGGGTGGCAGCCCCTGGGGTAACAGATTGCACAAGTACTGAGAGGAAAATTGAGGTTCACATCTGAAGTCACAGAGTTTGGAGGTAACATTACATGGATAAAATGTATTTCATATATGCTGGACAAATCCCATGACATTTTGTCCTGAGGTGGGTTTTGCTGCTTCTCAGATTCTGGGGTGGCTTTTAGTTGTTGTGGTAAGTTTGGTTTGTTCACCCCTCTTTCCCCACCCCATTTCTTTCAGTACTTCCTTCTTTGAGTTAGCAAAGAAAATAGTTACACACTAATCAACACTGATTTATAAAACATGAGGATGTTTTCAAGGGTTTTACTTTTTTGTAACTTGTCTAGAAGTACATGACATTGCATCCAGCCAGTTGCTCTTCCTTGTAAGGTTTCAGTTTAACAAAAGCAAAGCAGTGGAGACTTTATGCCTTTCTGCTGGTGGTGGATCCACTACAGATTGGAACTGGGCAAAAACGAAACCAGCAGAGGAACAAGAGGTGGCAGTGTTGTAATGGAATGACATTTTCAGCATACAGCTGTCTCTCGTCTAAAGGAGCATAACGAGTGTGTTGGCTTAACAGTGATGAATGGGATTTTTTAAATTTTTTTAAAAATTATTATTATTTTTACAATAGATCAATCTGGAATATGCAGCCATACTTTGCCTGTCTAGAGCATCTGTGACCCCTTACAACTCCCAGCAAGTCATCCTTCTTCACCACCTAGATCTAGGTCTCTAGGAGACGTGGTAATACCCCTTGCTGGGAAAGGAGGCTGCACAAAAAGAGATTCAGGAACCTGAGTAGCCTTCCTTCACTCCCCCCACCCCAGTCCATCCTTCCATCTGCGTGAGCCCTTTTCCAGCTCAGATCTGGGCCATCAGGTTTTGACAAGATTGTGCAGATGGTGTGTGGGACCTGTCTGGAGCCCTTCCACACAGTCTGTCTGCAGTAGTAGCTGTACTGAGATTGGAAATGAAAACGTAAGGACTGATTTAGCATTCAAGGGTGGCTCTTTTAATTCCTCCCAAGTAAATGGCAAATACTCTTTTATATGTGGTAATTGACTTCACTGCCACTTGGAGATCCTGCCTGTTTTGCTTGGGAGGCAGAATGTCTTTTCACTTGCAGGCACTACTCTAACAGAACAACCATGACCACACAGGAGCCAGGCTTTTTCCCAGAATTACTTCCTTTCTTCCATTCTCCTGTGATTGTCCTGTAGGATCCTACAGGATTCACAGAAATTATGACACCAATGCAAAGAACCAACTGCTGGGTTCCAGCTGTGAACCACAAATTACATTTCAGGGTCTAGCACAGAGAGAGTGGATGGTGATGAGGGCTCACTTCTGTGCCTGGGAAGACAGATCCTTCTGGAAGCTGTTCTAAGGCACACAAAGAACATGGAGATAATTTTAAACAGCCAGCACAACTTCAGGACAAGTCCTACTTGGCCAACCCAGTGGCTTTCTGTGGTGGAGTGACAAGAGAAGAGCTACAGATAAAATCTATCTGGGCTTCTGTAAGGTCTTTGACACACTCCCACACCACATCCTCCTCTCTAAATTGGAGACAGATGGATTTGATGGATGGACTGCTTGGTGGATGAGGAATTGACCAGATGGTCACATCCAGAGGGTAGTGGTCAACTGCCCAGTGTCCAGAGGGACATCAGTTGAAAGTGGTGTCCCTCAGGGATCTGTATTGGGATCAGTACTGTTAAATGTCTTCAACAATGACACAGACAGTGTCATTAAGTGGCATTAAGTGCAAGTTTGCAGATAACATCAAGCTGAGTGGTGCAGCTGACATTCCTGAAGGACAGGATGCCCTCCAGAGGGATCTAGATAAGCTGAAGAAGGGGCCCATAGGAATCTCATGAGGTTTAACAAGGCCAAGAGCAAGGTGCTACCCCTGGGTCAGGGCAGTCCCCAGGATTAGCACAGGCTGGAGCTGCACAGATGGAGAGCAGCCCTGTGAGAAGGCCTTGGGGGTGCTGGTGGGTGAGGCTGGACATGACCCAGCCCTGAGCACTCCCAGCCCAGAAAGCCAAACGTGTCCTGGCTGCATCCAAAGCAGCGTGGGCAGCAGGGGAGGGAGGGGATTCTGCCCCTCTGCTCTGCTCTGCTGAGACCCCACCTGGAACCCTGCATCCAGCTCTGGGCTCCCAGCACAGGAAGGACATGGAACTGCTGGAGTTTTCAGAGGATGGCTGTAGAAATGACCAGAGGGATGCAAGGCCTCACCTATGAGGAAAGACTGAGACGGTTGGTGTTGTTCAGAGAACAGAAGGCTCTGGGAACATCTTATCTTTAAATACTCACAGGAGGCTTATGAGAAAGATGGGCCCTGCTTTTGCCTTCTGTAATAGGAGAGGGAGCAGTGGTTTTAAACTGAAAGAGGGTAAAATTGAGTTGGATATAAGGAATTAATTTTATTATGAGGGTGGCCAAAAATGGCACACTTGTCCTGGAGGTGCAGCAGGTACCCCAACCTGGAAACACCCAAGGTCAGGCTGGACAGTGCTTTGAGCAACCTGATCTAGTTGAAGATGTTCCTGCTCATTGCAGGGAGATACAGGACAGGACAGCCTCTAAAGCTCCCTTCTGTCTTGGGTTATGGAACCAAAAAATGTGTATTCTATTTCATCTGTTGAAAGCAGTTGGGGAAATGTGATTTTCTTTCTTTATCTCTTGTAACTACTGGGGGAGGGGGGCGGGTACTTTCTGATAATGGCCCAGCTGTTAAAACCGGGTGGGGGCAGCATTCCTTATCTCTTTCATCCTCATTCCCCCACCATGGGGATATCTGCTGATAATGGCCCATTAATGCTCACCAATGACATGACACATTCCATCATCCCATTGTGAGATGCTCCACCCAGTGGTGGGGGGCTCCAGAGTTCCTACCTGGATAAAAGGGAGACAGAAGAACACCAGACATCCAGTTCTCAACTGAATTCCTCAGAGGAAGACTGGACCCATCTCACCATCACTGGACTTTTTCTACAGGATCATCTCTACTCCACAGAACCACATCTGTTACTCCAGAGGGATCCATCTGGACTGCTTCTAGCACCCTGACCAACAGGGTGTCAGGTCACATCCCTGACTCTGTCAGGGGTTTTCTAGAGTGTTTGTTTGTTTTGTTTGCTTGTCTTTCTGTACTACGACATTTGTATTCTTTTTAATATTCCTAGTAAAAGGATTGCTATCCCTATTCCCAAAGCTATTCGTAAAGGCCTTAATTGCAAAATTATAATAATTTGGAGGGAGGGGGGTTTACATTCTCCATTCCAAGAAAAACTCCAGTTTTTTCTGGTGGATACCTGTCTCTCTAAACCAAGACACCTTCCAACCCAAAGGATTAATTCTATGACGCTATAAAAAAGACATCGTACCATTCTTCACAACAGACTTACTAACACTAGTTAGTCATACTAGATGTGCTGATTTTCTTCCTCATGGAGCAGGAGCTTCAGTATGTCTCTTTGCACTAATCTGGTTAGAGTACATTTCCCCTGAATCACCTTAGACTATTTAGAATTCATTAATGACACACAATTTTCAGGTACACTCTTCTCTGTTGTATCAGCTAGAAATTTAGCTGCTTATGCCAAAAAGTTCGGCAGAGCAATCAGGCATAGGTTCACCTTTTTTTTTTTTTTTTTTATAGCCTTGTGTTGGTATTGCATGGCCTGGTTTTTGGTAGCAGGGGGGTCACAGAGGGGGCTTCTGTGAGAATCTGCTGGAAATTTCCACCATGTCTGGCAGAGCTAGTCCCTGACAGCTCTGAGGATGAACAGGCTGCAGGCCAAGGCTGGGCCAACTGGAGATGTTGGTAATGCTTCTGAGATAACATATTTAATAAGAAAATCAGAACAAAGTGGCACACAGTTTTTTCTTCCAGCCAGAGCAGAGGAGGAGGTGAGAACATGAGAGGGAAACAACACGGAGAAACCAAGGTCAGTGGAGAAGGAGGGGAGGAGGTGCGCCAGGTACTGGAGCTGAGATTCCTCTGCAGGCTGTGGTGAGACCATGATGCAGCAGCTGCACCCCTGCAGCACATGAGGATCCACCCACAGCCTCTGGGGATCCAGGGGGATACAGAGATCCACCCACAGCCCATGGGGGATGTGCCCATGCTGGAGCTGGTGGATGCCTGGAGGAGGCTGTGACCCAGGGGGAGACCCAGTGGAGAGAAGGCCCTGCTCCCAGGCTGGAGCAGCCTGTCCTTGGAGGGCTGCATCCCGTGGAAGAGTGACCCACACTGCAGTAGTTTTGGGAGAACTGCCTGCCCATGGGAGGGACTCATGTTGCAGCAGTTTTTGGAGGAATGCTTCTTGTGAGATTTGGACCCAGGCTAGAGAAGTTCACAGAGAACTGTCTCCCTATAGGAAGGGACTCCATGGTCCCACAGGGGAATGGTTCCTCTCCTTGTGCAGCAGAAGAAAACCTTGGATGACAAACTGACCCAAAATCCATGCCCTGTGTTCCTGTGCTGTCGGTGGGAAAGAGGGAGGGGCTGGGGGCTGAGGTGGGCGGGGGCACGAAAGGTGTTTTTAAGGGCTTGTTTTACTTCTTAGTATTCTCCTCTGATTTCGTTAGTAATAAATTCACCTCATTCCTCTAAGTGGAGCCCATTTTGCCCTTGGAGTGTTTTCTCCCGGTCCTTAACTCACAAAGCCTTTATTAAATTTTTCTCTCCTCTGACCAGCAGGGGAAGGTGCGTGAGTGACTTTCGAGGGTGTCTGGCATTTGGACAGCGTCAAACCACAACAAGCCTTCAGAATAGTCATTGCATTCAAGATTTTACAAGTCTTGTTTAGAGGTTTGCCACTTCTTTTAAAATCACATTTTCATGACATCTATAAGGAAATGAAGAAACCAAACCACAGACTCAATTGAGAAATGCAATAACTAAGCATTAAAAGACTGCTTCAGTATTTTCCAGGGCATTATTCTTTGATATACGGAATTGTTTAAAGCCTAATTGAATTCTGTTTGTGAATTTGGGAGACATCACTGGCAGTTGTCTGTTTGCATTTATCCATGAAACAGGAAACACTTCAGACCAAAGCATACATCCTTGCCAGATAGAGATCACAGAAATTAAACTAATGATGACAATAGGATGACGTGTTACACAAAATGCAACTGAAATTAAAAACATAATGGAAAGCATAAAGGCAAGTGAGAGATCATCACTTTTTAAGTGACATATCCCTGGAGGATGCTGTACAAGCCATAGTTCTATTGTAACCTCACCTCTTATTTGTGTTGATGGAATAATCAGCAACCTCTATGAAGTACATCAGGAAGGATACTTTTCTGCATCTGAACACAGAATTTTTGGTCTTATGTAAATTGTGATACTAAATTCATGTGGGGATTAGTAGATGGTGAACCTGTCTTTTTAACAGCAGAATCAAGGAGGGACTAACTAATTTATTTGATACAATTTATTTGTATCAAAAAACAAGGGGACATTTTTTTCCTGATAATATATTATAAACACTTGTGCAGGTACAGGATTTCATAATGAACCAATGGGGGACAGCAGATGTGAAAGGATACCACCTAGGATGGTGTACTCTTCCCTGCCAAAGCTACAAGGGCTGGAATCCCTTCTCACCCACACTTTTTTGTATTTCTGATACACATTAAATGAGAGGAATTTAGAATATGTCATACCTTAACTGAGCTAATATAGCAGGTTTTTGCATGCAGTATTTCACACTCCTTATATACGTAGGGTACACCGTGGTTCAGGATACAGAGCTGTTTTTTAGAGTTGTTTTAATTACTTCTGATGGTAATCTTTTAAATCTGCCTTCATGAGTGCATTCAGCACTCATATTCTTATGTTATACATGAGTGGATTCTCTGCATCTCACGTTCTTTGGAATATATTTTACCTTCATTTAACTCACCTACTACAAGCTTATACATCTTTTTATAGCTGTCACTTTGTGAATTCAAATTGGATTCCAACTTACCTAATTTTATTAGTATTCTTATGTGGAAAAAGTTAGTCAATACTCAGCAAAGATGACACAATTCTATGCAAGTAAGATACAAACCCAATAGAATATTATTATAGTCATGTGCAAAATACTTGGACTAGTTTTTTTGTTCATAGAGAAAACCACAGAATTAAACAGAAAATGGTCATTGTACTGGAAGATTCTTGGAAAATGACTGCTGTGCAATAAGAGCATTATGTGGACAACTATATACAGAATTCTGTAGGAGGATTTTTAAAAGCTGCAGAAAAATGTAGTTCTCTAAGAACCATAGAATACCCTAAGCTGGGAAGGACCCACAAAGATCATTAAGCCCAGAACCTGTCTCTTCACAAGTCACCCCAAGACTCACAACATGTGCCTGAGAGCATTGTCCAAACACCTCTTGAATTCTGTCAGGCGCTGTGACCAGTTCTCTCCAGACCCTGTTCCAGTGCCTGACCACTGTCCAGGTAAAGATGTTTTTCTAGCCTAAATGTCCTTGAGACAGCTTTGTGCCATTTCCTTAGGAATGAAACTCTGCTATTGAGTAGTTTCTACAGCAGACTGTATGCAAACTATATGCAATTCTGAATTTCTATACAAAATAATCCAAACAGGAAAACAACAAGAACAACAACACACTTCAAGGACAGTTTAGTGGCTGGAGAACTGATCCATTGGCAGTTGCATCAGTTGTTCTTTTATTTAGATACCAGTCCTGTACCCTTGCCAAACTGCATATTTGTCCTGATTTGCATTTACTTATGTAATTTCATTGCTATTACACTATTTCTAGGGCTATTTCTATCTCATAAATCCCTAACTGAGTAAAGCATTGGAGATCTGAAGAACCATGAGAAACTTCCTGGCTTCTGTTGAAAACATGGTGTAAACTCTATTTTGAGAAACACCCAAGCTTCTTGGAGAGGCAGTGGTAGCTCAAAAAAAAGACTTGGGGCAGAAGTTCTTCAGATTATTTGTTATCAGAACATTTCTGATGATGCTAGAGAAAATTAACAAGTGAGGTAAATACAGCTGTGCTAATTACTGCTTTCCTGTCTGGGCAATAGCCAGCAGCTATTGGAGAAACATGTATAAGACTTCAGGCTCCTGCTGTTGTGTCAGTTTTGGGGCTGTGGAACGTGCGCCAGGATGGAGCTCTGGAGTCATCCGGAGTTTCTTGGCACGGGGTTTGGCCTTTGCGCGCTGTGAGCACAAGAGGGTGCTGGTTACTGTGCGGAGACTTTCCCTTAGGAAATAACGTTTTTTCCCTGGTCTAGAATGAAAAGGAGAGAGGGAAGTCTGCTGCCCTGAAGACTCATATGCCGTGTACTGAAGAGACATGATCAAGGTCACCAGTATGCATGAAATCACAGTTACTCAAGTAAGCTTCCTTACAGTCTTGAAGTTACAGATATTTATTGTTTGTGTCCTTCTTCATCCATCCTTTACTCTTCCTGAAGTCAAAGAAACTAGTATTAAAAAAGGATGCAAGCTTGTGGCATCATTTCAGCAGGTCTGGGCCCTTGGATAAAGCAACTGTGTAGCTCTGTCACGTGAGGGCTTAGCAAGGTCACCACTGGGCTCAGAAGGTACATGCCACTGGAGACTTTTCGTGCCACCCATCCTAGATGGGTTTTTTTTAGTCAATTTTGACTTGATTTATGGCTCCATGTAAGAATATGCTCATCCAAGCACTCTTAAATATATGCACAGATTAGTTCTTAGACCATGTTCTACAAATTCAGCAGAAGATGGAAGCAGTATGAAGAATGTTTGTTGGGATATTGCTGGAAAACAGTTTAGCAGTTTGTAGAAGAATTATCACATCAGTTTGCTGGACTATGTATGTTGTGCCTGGAAATGGGATACCTACATAAATGAGTAGCCAGGAGCCCAATTTGACCATCCAGCTAATAGTTACTGAGTAAATCTGGTACATTGCCTAAGAAGGTACCACTTGAATTAAAATTAGTTCAGATACTCACTTGGAGAAGAACAGGAAGCATTTGAAGATAGACATGAGAAAGTTAAGCTTTGATTTGCAATACCTTATGAATGTTGGGAATTTATTAATCAGCTTCTTGACTGTAAGACAGGGGTTTAAGAAACATGGAATTTATTCAGAGAAACTGTAGTTTTGGCTGGGATTGGGGGAGTTTGTGCTGTGTAAGAAAGACACTTACTCATGCTTGTGTGCCTTTTTTTTTGTTTGTTTGTTTATTGTGATTCAGGAGAGACTTATGTTGAGGTAGGAAAGATAACCCAAAACTGACATGGTGCTCTGTTAATCTTAAAACACCTTAAGCAGATTCTTACCAATGTACTTCAGAACTGCCACTGCAGGTACACACACTTACCTATCTATGAATCAACCAATAAATCTCCCTGTACGCACGCATGCATACAGGTCAGCAGAAGATGTAAGCAAGTTTCATCATGTGATAGAAAAGGAGGAAAGAGCTTTGCAATAGTTTTCCTTTTGTATATGCCAACTTTTATCCAGTCCCTTCTTGTTCTTGAGCAAGCAAAATTACTTTTTTTTAGTACCATTATTAACTTTGTATTGTCTTTCTGAAATAAGCTTAACTTTTTCTCCTTAGCATAGCAGTAAGTAAACAGTTTCCTTTCACTTCCTATTCAGTTATGTTCCTTTTCCTTTTTATTACTCTCCAGTCAGGCATGTACTTCAGCACTGGAAAACTTTTTAGCTCTGAAAGAATACAAATGCACCAGTGAGTACAAAAAGTGAGCTCCTGCAACTAAAATAAGAATCTCATCTTAATAACGATCTAATAGGGTAAAAACCAGCTAACAAAAATAATGCAATTAATGAAGAATGAATGAAGAAATGCTCTACAGAGATAGCAGAAGCCATGAATGAAATTGCTTTTAAGTACATCCAAAATACATAATGCTAGGGACATTTGTCAATGGAACTATCAAAAACTGAGTATTCATCAAGTACTATCTTGAGTATGCTCTTGGAAAATAATCTAAGAAATTACCTGATTAAGAAAGAGAATATTTTGAGCAATTTTTACTGGCAGTCAACCTAGATTCAAATTCAGTTTTTGAATTGAGATGTAGGTTTGCCTTTTTGTGTCCTATTTCCTTCCAATTTAATTCTTTATGGCAGATGAGCAAAGTCTTTGTCATTTAATGAAAAAAAAAATCCAAGGTAAGAAGAAAACAATGCTGTTGACAAACAGTTTTCATACAGTGCATCATCTGAGGACTACTTCTTGTTTGGACTTAGGCACTAGGACTGTGTGTAATGTGAGTGAACAGTTCTAATTTCCCTCTGGAAAAGATGCTCTGCAGTTGGTCTGCTTGAGGATAGGCCTTTGTTCTCCAGAAGAGTCCTGACTGCTGCTCTCCAGACAAGTACACACTGAAAAAAGCAGTTTGTTTTTACTTATGTCATGATCACAAAGTATGAAACAAAAGAAACCTTTGTTCTGTGCTTTTCCTTGCCTCACTGCATGTCTCAATTGTGTTAGCAATTATCAGGTAGCAGGGCAGAGTAAAATCAGTGCTATACAGAACATGTAGTCACATGAAATCAGATAGATATTCTAAGTGCCAGATCCAGAGTAAAGGATAATGGAATCACTGGAAAAATCAAGTCTCTTTGCTTCCTCTTCTTCAGAAGATACTTTGTGTTACTAGTTTTCAATTACCTTTGCCTCTCCCACCTTCCCAGTCCCCAGTTCACGGTATTTTTTTTATTTTGGACGCGTTATATTCACACTATATTTCCATGGTCACAGGAGCCAAGCTGGCCAGCTGCTGTTGAATGTTGACAACTAATGAAGAACATCCACTGGGCTGCCTGGTGGAGTACTTACGTATTTCATTCCTCAGCTCCCTCCTGGACAAATTCTCTTTTTTTATCAGCACAAAGAGGACTCCAAGCTCCCTCTACTCCTGTGTCACAAATCAGGAGCAGAGCATGTAAGATTAGTGTTAGGATGGTAAGTGAAGGACAACAACTGAGCATTGTTGAGGATTGAAGTTCATAGAAGATGTTCTAAACCAGACCTTGCAAACAATGAACTCAATTCCATGGCTGCATCCTCATCCTAAATAGAGATGGAACAATAGTTGTGCTGACACCAGCAAGGTCAGAATCTCTCCCCAGGCCCTTGCCTTCCCCTTCCTTATAATTCTGCCCAGTCTTGTATTTGGCAAGAAAGATATGGATAATTTTCATTGTTCTTGTTCAGCTCTTTCCTGCACCATTTATCATTCTTCTCAACATATCAGATCACCTTTAACACAAATTTTAAGTTTATATGCACAAAACAAGTAAAGCACTAACACTTTACTTGAAGTGCACCTATTGAGTATGGTTCTTATGATGTACTAGACAGTTTACAGTATCTAGAGAATAGTAGACACGTTCCTACAGCATAGTTGTTTCCTACAGAAATAGTAAGATTTTGCCCATAACTCCTGTCTCATCACAGAATATGCTTATGCTATGTAGTTTGTTGAACATAAGGCCCAGTATTATTTAGGTTTTACATGCATACTACTAACACACTGACCTATGTAATGAAGATGTTAAAAAAGAAAATTCTTCTCCCTAGGTTCCTCATAGCAGTTTCTGACATCCAGATGCAGGAAAAAAACAATCAAATAATTGAATGGTACATCAATAAGACAGCTAGAGCCTGGTTAATCTATTGAGGGACCCCCTACAAAAACTCGTGGGCCTTTATTCCCTCAGAATTTATGCATTTGTTCCTCATGCGTCCTGCACGTGCCTCTTGGTGCAATGGCAACTTTTGGTCTGGGGCCTCCTAACACCTCACAGAGCTCTTTTCCCTTGACACCACAGGCAGCCCAGTAACTATTCTTATCCTGTTGAGACTCAGCTTCTGCTGAGGACTGCAGCCTCCTATCTTCTGGTTTGTGCTTCTGGTGCACTGGTTTAGTTGGTATAGGACAGGAAATCAAGAAGTCTTTGGTTTAAAGTAAGGACTGCTAGGCAATAATTTAAACACTGGTTTGTAACCAACATTATTCTCACTGTACATGCCAGTAGGAAAATTACTAAGAAAATTAACTCTATTCCAGCCAGAAACATCTCTAGATGAAAGCCTGCAACTCCAGATGAAAGCCTGCAGAAAATTCAGCTACTCATGCTAAAATAAGTAAGTTCAAGCAAACAGCATACTATATCACACTGGGTTGTAACTCTAAGTTCCTAATTCTTACTTAAAACTTGCTTATTAAGCCAAACATTATTATCTCTTCACAAGGACCAGACCATATTCATTGTTTTCCACTATCAAAACCCTATCTCCATTTTTCCTTAATTCATTCTAGCAGGTTAAGTATATTTCACAATTGTTTTCCTTTCAGAAAACCAAGTAATATTTATTTTGCTTATCAGAGCACTAGAACAAGGTCCAGTATCACGGGCTATGTGCTCAAATAAGGGGACACTTCTTGTTTGAAAGCAAGAAGTCGTCCTCTTGCCACAAGAAAGATGACAGCTGCTCTGTGGATCTGCGTTAGGTTTGGCACAATAGGGGAGCTCAATTTTCAATTCTGTCTGCATCCTACTTTTAGAACAAAGGCCTTCAGACATTGTTATTTAAATATCAAATTAATGTCAACACCAATTAGGAGAGGAGCATTCTCTATGTTTTCTAGAATGATGGAATTTTCTACAACTATATTTGGTGTGCTACTCTATGTTTGTCATCATGAGTGCATTAATTTACTAAAGAAGTTATATACAATAAACATATATAAACATATATAAAACTTTAGGCACCACTTGAATGACTTCCCACTGCAGATACATACCATGGCTTAAGTATAGAGGCTACATAAAACTAAATATTGCATAGCTGAAAGTAACAAAATATTTGATTATAATAATTTTGCTATGGCATGTGCAGATAATAACCCAAAGTTAGGTTTGGCAAAGACACAGCCTAATCATAATAAACTACTTCTTTTCATGTACAGATCAAACATAGTACTTGAGTGGCAAGAATGAGTTAGAAGTGCAAAAGGAGTACTTTTGTGTGTATTTTCCTATATTTCTGTGTACGCAATGTGGACTCAAGTTCTGCTTCATTATGGTTTTTTTAAGTAGCACTACTACTCGTGATCCAGCCTCTAATTTCAGATTCTCAAAGCAAATTGTAGTTGTGTGAAGTATCACCTTATGTAGAATAAGTACATGAATGATGAAATTGCTACATTGGGTTTATTTTTTTCATGGGGTTCCCTGTACAGTAATCATGAGACCTTGTAGATCAAGTTTTACTGTTTTATTTTTCTTAATTAAGTATTGAAAAGAGATCAGTGAAATGCAGCTAAAAAATTTCATTAGGGGATGCTCTTTTATGACTACCACTGTATTCTCATTGCCCAACACCCTTTATTAGATGGCTTAACAGAAAGTACAAACATGAAAAATACAAAGGGATGGAAAATACAAACAGAAAAGGAAAAAAATATGTAACATAAATAATAATATGCAGACAACTCATCACCTTTCTGCAAATGTGTAGAGGGTCAGACAGAAAAACCACTCAATTCTTGTCCTGCCCCTCGATGGCCCCCTCAAGCCCCTTTCTTTCTGCATCTTCACACGAACTTTTTCAGAGTACATTAAGCTGTTTGTCATTTGAGTAATAAAAAAACCAAAACAAGTCAAATTCTGCTCCTTCTTTGGTTGTTAGGTAACTAATAAACACTTGCCCCATTGACTCAAAAGCAGGGTCAGAAAAATGACATTTCAAGTTATCTATGAAGACTAAAGCTATTCCAAATGCCCATTACAATGTACAACTTCCCTCTGCCGCAAACAGACAGGAAAGATGACAATATGTTGGCATAGCAGGTTTTTAGGTCAACAGCTATGCCAACATCTTGCCTCCTCTCCAGCTCTGCATAAAGGAACTTCTTGGAAAGGTGTCTGTGAAGATTGTAAAATCTTTAAGTGTGATTTATTTAATGTAAAATAGAAAACTGAAATTTATATAAGATCTTCACACTGTTATGCAAAAAATCTGAATATCAGTCTCACCATACAGTGTACAGTAATGCTAATGTGAGTGGGTTTTTACCCCTTAGGCTAGGAGATCTAAAAAAATTCTAAGACAAAAGCCAAGTTTATAGTTCTGGGCCTATAACAGCTGCAGAGCAGAGACAGTGTTTCTTAACTATTTTTCAAAAAGCAATAATGTATTCGGGACTTTTCTTACCAAAGCACCAATAAAATCCAAGAGAGAGAGGTGGATGATCTAGAGCTGTATCTTATACACTGCAGTGGAATCATATTCTCAAGTGGTTTCATTTTAAACTCATTTTCTGTTTGGTTTGTCTTTTTTTTCCCCAGATTCACCTAAACAAAGTGATTACAAAGGAAGTGATTTAAACACACACATTTGCTGCTATAAAAATACATCAGCAGTTTCATTCATACTTCGAAACTACACTGCCACCTTCTTGTAATCTATTTCCACTTGCACAAACATTTGCAGACGGTATTTTTGGGAGCAGTGGATTTGCCAAGGAGACAGATTTTCAGGAGGAAAGTGGTAGTCATTACAAAACTGGAGACAGACTCCTTCAATTAACCTTGCCCACAGTGGACACTTCCACTGTTTGATGGTTGATTGGTGTTCTCTTTTCACTTATTTTAAACAGAGGAGGGGAGGTATTTTATTTCTCTAATCATGTGCCTGGTTCTATAAAGCAATCAGAATGGCAGGAGTGAAATGCAAAAGTCCAATAAGTGTAAAGACAGTTGATAATCATCTGGAACACATTGACTAAGTCAGTCATTCATAACACCAAACATGCTTTACTGAACAGAGGATGTCAGCTGTGGAAGTTGCCAACTGTACCTTTAATCTTCATTTCCAAACTCTGTATTCAAACCTGATACCTTGAGTTTATATCAGCATTGTAGAGTTTTGGTAGTTTTGAGGTTTTTTTCCTCCAGATTTTTAAGAATGAGGGGAAAAGCAAAGGAGAAGCTGTTTACATTTGTTACAAAATCTTTGACATAAGAGAAGTGCATTCATTGTCACCAGACACCCTGGTATTTTAAAATTTTGTGGGTACTCTTCAAAGAACCTGGTAAAATGTTTCAAAGCTGAGGTAGCACAATGTAGCCTCCCCTTGGTGTTACCTTGCTATCAATTATCAAGCTACTTCAAAATATACAACTTAGAACCCTCCAAAAAAGGGACTGAAGATAGAAAAGCACTTTTTTTTTTCATATTACATAAATAGAATAGAAAACATTCTGAAGCCAAGCACTTAATCACATTTCAAAATACCACAAGAAAGCAGCTTTTGTTGTCCTTGTTAACACTTGTGTCTTTAATTTACACTACAATTAGCATGTGAGCTGTCTCCCACAAATGAAAGCCTGTTTTCCACCGACTACTCTCTTCCGAGAAAACTGCAGAGTTGAAGACATGTGAATGACACTACGTTTCAAAGAGTCCTTTTGGAATTATATTTAAGGAAAAATTCCTAAATCTACCATTTGGGAGTATTATCAGTGAATTCCATTAGAATTTTCCATTTAGATATCTCAGGACGTGAAAAAGTTTAAATTCTTCAAAATGGAAAATAAATTGCAAGTTTCAAATGCTTATTCCATAAAAATTCATGAATGTACAGAAAAAAACCTTATTTACTTCCCTATTTTGTGTTTGCTAAACCTTTCTTTCTGCCTTCAGAATTTAGTTTATAAATGTATGAAGCTTATATGTTCATACATAACTTTTCTTTACCATTATCTTACAGTCTCTTAAAAGTCAGTGTGGTTATTTTAAAACTTTTGCAATAATCTCTGAATTTGTTTAAGATAACAACTTTTCCAACATTTTTTTTCTGAACTGAAAATTGCTTATATTTAGGATCATATTCTGCAGAATGTTTGGGTATATGTGTACTCACATCAGTAGACGGTTTTTATACTCTGACATGACATAAAATAAACAAGATTTAAAATAAACAGCTGTGTCAGCAGACAAGACCAGGGTGTGTTAACATCGATGCTCTCAGACCTGCCAATCTGATGTCTCATACAATCACTTCTGCCCCAACAAAGCCGGTTTTTCTGGAGGGCAGTGTATGAAATGCAGCTTAGTCTGGACTTAGGCCAAGGGAGGCATTATTTCAAAGCTGGCTGTGCCACTGACCCAAAGAGTCTGGATTTGGCATGCTGTGATGATCCAAAATCTAATCAGTTCAAACACAGGCAAGACTATGCTTTGCAGCAGTAACAAGCTGCTGCTGGAAATTATCCCATTTGACAAATCCACCTCTGAAACTGAAAGCAGAGATGTGTAGAGCTTGTAGAACTAACACCAGCAGCTTGCAGCACAAGATTCTGAAAATCTGCTGATAAAGTACCTTTAATGCCACAGCTCATTTTAGACAAAGTTTACTGTAAAGAAAAAAAGGAAGTTGTATATAACCTCATATCATGAATGGCTTTTGCATGTTTTGTAGATTTTTCCACAGACCCTATGAGCCACAAAAACCAACAGGTTAAGTATCTGGCAGTACATCAAATGCTACTGAACACATAAAGCAAACCAGCCATAGAAAGAGCCATTTTCTGAAGGAAAGGAAAGGCATGTAATTATAATTGATAAAACCAGAGGTGGGATAGTGCATTTTTCTAAATAACTTGTCAGCTTCATCTGTTCTCCCTGTTAAAAAGTTCAGTAGCAGAACACAATTTATCTTCAGTACAGCCAGGTCAGAATATGAAAGGGGAAAGCAAGCAGACTACAGGCTTATTCATTTGATGCATTAAAGCATCTTCCACTCTCAGACTGCTCTTCCCGATTTTCAAACACATTGCAACAGGGGAGCAGGGAAGAGACACAGCAAAAGAAGACATAACACACACAGAAGGAAGGGAGGTGATAACACAGCAGAATGGAAGCTTGCAATAGCAAGGACCCGCAGAAAGAGAATTCCCTGAAACATGAGATGCCTTTCCAGAATCATTTCAACACCCTGCAGACTGAAGAGGAAAGACCTGCTACATCATGACAGGCACTGGAGCTGAGTAAGGCAGCCCCATCTGCTCCCTATATAACAACCAGTAAGGCAGCCCCATCTGGTCCCACATCACAATGAGCACAACTAAGAAAAGGCAACAGGTGACTTCTGAGAGGTTCAGAGGTATGGAGAGACCTGACACAGTCTCTAGAGAGGGGCTGCTTTCTGGGGAGCCATAGCAGGGATGTCACTGATAGGCTACTGAGCCTTGTACAGTGCACTGACTATTATACACGGCTGTTGTATCGCATGATACAGCAACAGTGACATGGCCAGGAGAAGCCTGAAGAGTACGAAGAAGGATTACAAAGCCCTGGATATGACAGTAAGGGATTCTGAAGGGCAGGTATCTTTTTCATTAATCCTCCTGGTGAAAGGGAAGCTACTTGAAAGGGCCAGTGGAACCAGGTCCAGGCTAAAGGCAGGGCAGGGACAGGTGACATTATAGCAGGGGCCTGCTACAGGCTGCCTGACCAGGAACACTGACCAGATGAGTCCTTCTGTAGACAGATAAGAGCAGCCTCACATTCACAGGCCAGGTCCACAGAGGGGACTTGAACCATCCCAAAAGCTTTGGACATAAGCAACCCAGGAGGTTCCTGGAGTGCACTGATGACAACTTCCTTCTCCAAGAGAAGCCAACAGGGAAAGGGGCTATTCTGGACCTTGTTCTCACCAACAAGGAGCAGCTGGTGTGGAATGGGAAGCTCCAGGACAGCCTTGGCTGCAGCGACCATGAAATAGTGAACTTAGGCCACAAGGAAGGGGCAAAGCAAATTCACTACCCTCAACTTCAGGAGAGCAGATTTTGCTGTTGAAGGATCTGTTCGGAAGAGTGGCATGGGGTAAAAGCTGGGAGGGAAAAGAAAAAACTTGTTAATATTGAAGACTCACCTCCTCCAGGCTGAGGAATGATCCCAACAAAGATCATGCCAGACAAAATTGACAGGATGCCTGTATGGATGAACAAAGAGCACCCAGACAAACTCAAACGCAAAAAAACCCAAAACCAAAAAACCCACCCCAGCCCCCCCCCAAAAAAAACCCACCCCACCTTCCCCTCCTCCCCACCAAAAAAAAAAAGCCTGAAGAGTGTAGAAACAAGGAGAGACAGACTCTGGGGAGTACAGAGAGATTGTCCGAGCAGACAGATTGCATGATTCTACGAAAACTAAATTCCTGATAGAATTAAATCTGGTCTGCGTTTAAAGGGATGTTAGGAGCAACAAGAAAAACTTCTATAGGTACATCAGAGATAAACGGAAGAGCAAAGAAAATATGGATCCTCTTCAGAAACCAACAGAAGGCCTGATCACCTCAGAGAATGCTGAGGTACTCAATGCCTTTTTTGCCTCAGTCTTTACCTGCAAATGCTCCAGTCAAGTTGCAGAAGGTACATGCAGGGACAGGGGAGAATGAAGAACCAGTCCCTATGGAGGAGATCTGGTTTGAGACCAGCTAAGGAAACTGAAGGTGCACAAGTCCATGGAACATGATGAGATGCACCTGCATATCCTGAGGGAACTGGCAGATTAAAAGCCTACTACCCATCCAATTACAGAAGTTCTTACAGTCTGAAGAAATTCCCACTGACCAAAAAACATTACTCCCACTTTAAAAAGGGGGGAAAAAAGGAAAGCCTGGTGAACTATAGGCCAGCTAGTCTCACCTCTGTGTCAGGCAAGATTGTGAAATAGATTCTCAAAGAAATTATGCAAAGGCAGTGGAAAATAAAGAGGTAAATAATGAAAAAGAACATGGCTTCACTAAGGCAAAATGTGAGTGACAGTGGTGAAGAACCCCACTTCTACAATGGGATTACAGCAGTGGTAGACAAGGGAAGGGCAACAGACACTATCTGTCGGGACTTAACGCAAAGCATTAGACGTTGTCACACATGGCATTCTTGACCCTAAGTTAGAAAGGTTTGATGGATGGACCACTCAAGTCTATAAGGAACTGGATGGTTGCAGGCAAAGAGCTGTGGTCAGTGTCCAAATGGAGACCAGTGACAAGTGCTGTCCTTCAGGGGTCAGTGTTGGGAGAAGTGCTGTCCAACATCTTTGTCAGCGACACAGACAGTGGGATTGGGGGCACCCTCAGCAGGGTTGCCACAGACACCAAGCTCTGTGGGGCAGTCCATGTGCTGCAGGGCAGGGACGCCATCCAGAGGGGCCTGGGCAGGCTGCAGAGATGGGGCTGTGCAAACCCCATGAAGGTAAAAAAGGCCAAGTGCAAGGTCCTGTACCTGGGTCAGGGCAATCCCAAGCAGCGGTGCAGGCTGGCAGAGAATGGAATGAGAGCATACCTGGAAAGAAGCGCTTGGGGCTATGGGAGTACAAGAGGCTGGACATGATATGTCAATGGGTGCTCACAGCCCAGAAATGCAAGCATGTCCTGGGCTGCATCAAAAGCAGCATGGCCAGCAGATCAAGGCAGGGGATTCCATCCCTCTACTTTAGTCTGGTGAGATGCCATTAGGATTACTGTGTCCAGTTCTGTGGCCCCCAAGATAAACACTATGTTGACCTGCTGGAGAGAGTCCAGAGGAGCACCAAAAATATTAAAGGGCTGAAGCACCTCTCTTATGAAAAAAGGCTGAGAGAGCTGGGGTTGTTCAGCTTGGAGAGAATGCTGCTCTGAGGAGATCTTATAGCAGCCTTCCAGCACCTTTCAGGTGCTGGAGAAGGACTTTTGACAAGGATATGTAGTAATAGGGCAAGGGATAATGGCTTTAAGTTGAAAGGGGGAAGGTTCAGATTAGCTATATGTAGAAATTTTCCACTATGAGAGTGGTGAGGCACAGGTTGCACAGAGAGGCTGTGGCCGCCCCATCCCTGGAAGCGTTCAGTGCCAGGCTGTATGGAGCTCTGGGCAACCTGGCCCAGTGGAAGGTGTCCCTGCCCATGACAGAGGGGTTGGAACTAGATGATCTTTAAGGTCTCTTCCAACCCAACCCATTCCATAATTCTGTGATTCTATGAAAAGTGCTTGAACCAGTCACAGAATCAGCACCTCACTGAAGCAAAGCTGTAGCTTTAAAAGAATCTTGAAACAAAGGGAAAACTACACATAGACAATGTAGGTTAAGTTTTTGGGAGGAAGAAAGGAAGGGAGAAATAATGATTGTTGGTACTGATTCACTGGGATGAACCTTGCAGTAGAGAATGCAAAGTTACCTTCCAACCCCCAGCACTACCTGGTTATTGTGTATAGACCTGCTCAGAGCAGGTTTAGACAGCCAGTATTCAAAGCTCTGGCAGCTGCCTGGAGCTTCCTGTATTATAGGACTCCCACTATCAGAACCAGAAGCTGCATTGGCATTAGCAGTAGCAGAGTATGTGTAAGGGGAAAGCACCAGGAGAAAACAGGCAGCCTTACGGGCATAGTTTAATCCCTGTAATTATGCAGACCTGGTAATGTAAAGATCTACAAACAAATTCTAAAGCTTTATAAAACTGGGAGTTTGGGACATTCCCTCAAGGATCTTTGTTTTTAAACCAAATATTTTGGCAGCCTCTGACATGCACGATCCATTTCAATATATTTTTTCACTAATTATAGAGAGACTATACCTAATTTCCTCAGAATAATAGCCTGAATTTTTCAAAGATAAGAGTCTGTCATAAATTGATTTAATTGCATTTTAATTACTTTTCATTTATTGCACTGGCTAAAGTATTTTCTCCCATTAAATGCAGAATAAGCACATTTTTGAAGGAAAGAAATACTTCAATGAGACCAACCCAACACATGCATGCACAACTCTGCAGAGGAGTAACACTCTTAATCCTACAGGACTGGTGAACAACCAGGAGGGGCTCCAAGCTGTAGGCAGAGGCCAAAGACATGTCAACTCTCCCAGACTGGGTTCACAAAGGACATTTGGTACATTTCTGAAGATCTGAAAGCATTCTGCACCAGAAAGAAGATGGAAGAAATGAGCAGGCAAATCTTCTTTTTAGAAGATTCTGCAAACCTAATTCCCATGCAAATTTTCAGCTGGGAATGTATCAACAAGAAGCAGGAGCTGAAAATAGAAAAACACACAGCTGCTTGAAACACCTATTGAGGAAAACCTCCTTGTATTTCTTTTATAAAGGCTCACGTGTATTCCTCCCTCAAACCAAATTACTTCACCATGGGGAATTTGATAAATTATTAATCCAGAAATATTTACTCACTTATTACAGTATTAACCATTATTCATTCTAACTGCATCTGACTGACTAGGACTGTCCCCCTCCTTTGGTTGAAGGATTCTTCTGTACTAAGTTTTCCAGGGACTTTCTTCTAGTTAAATTAGAAAAAAAAAAAATTCTTTCCTCCCTTGTTTCCAAAACCTATGAGATTATGCCACAGCCTAATGCACATAAATTTTCCTGCATGGTCTCAAAAGACACACCCTTGTCAAAGAGATTCCAGTTAATTTCTGTGGGGTTTTAATTGAGCTTATTGAGTGTACATATGCTGCTTTTTTTTCCCCTTTTCTCTTTGGATATGTCTTGTTTTGGCATTTAAAACATTTTTTAAAAAATGGTTTGCAAATTTTTTTGAATCTTTGTATCTCCATGTTGAAGGTACCTAAGGTATGACTGATCCTCATCTATTTTCATAAATTATGATGTTTAGACTCAAGCTGAATAGCAATTTAAAATTACATCAAATAAAATTAGCCTGTGAGCTCCTTTGATCTTTGCATTGGCTATTACTTCAATCACTGAATTAATCTTCTTTAAACTGGGATTTTTTGTTGTTTAAAAGAATCTAACTTTTTGCAGTTGTCTGGTTACAGACATATAGGACAGACTATGTATTTTGAGGGATGATGCATTATCTGTCTTTCTCTGAATGCTGAGAGAAAGTGGAGTTTCAAAATGAAAGACTATTGGGAAGATCCCAGAATTAATAATCCTGTGGAGGCCTAGTTTCTCAGATTTAGCTGGATTCCAAGTCTCTGGAATACTCAGCAATCTTTAAAGTAGCCCCTGTGCCAAGAAACTGGGGTGTGTGATTGAATGGGTTTGTCTCAGTATTTAATAGCGTATCACTGAACCGTGACCCACTAATACCCCTGACTTCACCTGATAATGGAAAAGCTGTCACCCTTATGCAGGTGTCTGATTCTAACAATTCACTATCAAAAAATTCTGGCTTGTGAATATGTTTAAAGACAATGTAGCTTCAGTTTAATTTCCTTTGCTTACGTTCATGTTTATGCAGATATAAATAAAATACACATTTTACCAATATCTGAATTAAGCAATACACTTTCCATGATCCAGTGGTGAAGTCTGCAACATGAATAACAACTTCAAATCCTGTTGCTTATGAGTTAGATGGAAACAAAAACAATTCAAATGGAATCAGATAAATCCAGATGGCAACACATAAAACTTGCCAAGATATCTGATGCTACAGATTCCCCAATACTCCTGGAGTTCTTATTTATGAAAGAAATTCCTGTGATTTTAATGTCAGCCCCTGTATTAAAAAATTACCTGGACTAAAGCCCCAGGTTTTAAACTTCACTGCAGGTGATGGATGCATTTCCTCAACTAACTCTTCAACTTATCTAAAAAGTCTTCTCATTATGTCAATTTGTAAAAGTTAAAAGTGATACCTTGCTTTCAGAGATTTAATTTTGATTAGCTAGAAAGTCATCATATCATTTATTCAAAACTGAATCCAAACTTGCATGAGATACCTGTAAATTAAGTCACATGACTAAGCAGGAAAGTAAGCATATTTTTCAAAAAAATCAAACCAGTAATCTTTTAAGTTCAAACAGAACAATGACTGACATCAGTACATCTGATAAAGGTGCTTGTCACAAGTACATTAAACTTCTTGCCTGTCTTAAAGATTAAAATACTTAGGGAGAAGTTTGGAATATGGGTTCCTGAGACTCCTCAACTCTGTATTTGGATTCCAAATAGGTGTAACATTAACAATTCTCATCCTTACTAGAAGTAAAAACTCCAAAAATCACAATTAATTAACAGTGGACAGTTCAGTCTTCTGAGTAAATGGGATTTTGCCACTGACTTGGTGGAAGCACAGATAGGCTAATGCTTTTGTTTGGGAGTCAGAATGTGAATGCAACCAGAGTGAGGTTAATAGCATTTCCAGTCTCCTGTGTGAATTCTGTCCTCTTAACACACTCCATGAGGCATTAGTATGCCATGGGAAACAGTAAGTTGCCATTAAAACAAAACAAAAAAAAAGTAATGGTCTTCTGAATAGTTCTCTTTCTCCAACGACAACTGATGAGGTCAGTTAGCTAATATGGAGCCAAATACAAAAAAAAAACACTTAAAAAAATTGCTAAAATAGACATCAGTGATGATAGGAAATTCTGCAATCTTTAAATAGGAACAGGGCATTCTATACACTTATACTAAATTTAGCTTTCCTTAGAAGACTTAATTCTAACAGCATTTTAATAATTAAAATAATGGGTGTGATTTTTTCAGGACTGTCTTGTATACTGCTGGTACATACATCCACAGTAAAGGGGATGTAATGGACAGCATCTGAATGCATTGTTTGATCAAAGATTATCATCCTTGAGTTGGAGCAAAGTTTGATATAAATGACAGATAACACTTTTAAGTGGAACAACTAAAGTAAATGCCGTTCTGTGAAAATGTAAGCCAACTAATATTTGTATATTCTTTATTGGCAAAGAAACAGCCTAGGTTTTACCTCCTTTATTTGTCCAAACAGATTAAGAGAAGCGGATCTCAAGGCACAATCAAAAAAATTCAAACGTGCTGTAGCAACATGAAGCGTTGCCCACATTGACCCCTTCATAAACATAACTTTCTTACTACAGCTGTCCTAAAAGGAGATCACCTTGTATGTGATGGTGTAGGATGCACATGCTGAATGGTCATAGGACACAGTAATGACAATGCCTTTGGTGTGTAAAATTATATTTAAGTGCACTGTGATATGTTGACCTAAGGGCACAGCTGGGTCTGAACAAATATGTAACAAATACGTAACAAACACTCTCTCTCATCAATAGGTCATAACAAACAAAGGATGTATGGAGCCAAAAGCAGAACACAGTAATTTGTTAAGAATCTTCAAGTCTTTTGTTATTTCTACCCTGTGCATTTCACTTGGACTGCAGGGAAAGGCAGATATAAAGGACTTGCAGGCACAGAGGGGCATTAGTTACTGACCTGCTGTTCCTCCCCAGTCTCCCAAATAAACCATTAAGTCTAGAAAAATAAATCACAACAACATGAGGTATAAATTGCTCTGCAGGCCACAGGCTGTCAGTTGTCCAAACTATTCAGCCCATTTTTTCCACTCAGTGTAGAAACCAGACACATACTCCTCAACATAGGAAAGCATAGGAAAGCTCAGAAGTTGTAAGGCAAATTATTGCACTATAGTCCTCAGAGAGGCATACAATATCCATCCATAGCTTTGCATTATGATTCGTTCATATTAGCCATAACATTAGGAAAATATATTTGTGTTACTCAAAAACTTGTCTGTTGTGTTACTGTTGTCACAACAAATTACTAGTTTATAGGCTAGGACTTCAACAACTACACCTGGTTACAAATAAAAAAAAATGTTTGGTCTGTCTTAAATGGAGCTGGAGGGTTGAAAACACATCATTATTCCCTCAAGATTTTGCGGAAACTCATTTTTTAAATTTATCTACTTAATCAAGTATTCTGTGCTATTTTCTGTTTCATTTTACTGTTCCTGACCCTATCTATCTGAAATTTGCTGTTGCACTTTAAAGCAAGGTGTTAATTACTATTCCTGGGTAACTTCTTACAGGGGCAGGTGTCTTGCAAATATGTTCACGCAATTTAAAATGTTCTTAAAATAGCTGGCTGTGAGCAGCATGTTCCTAAGTAGGTCTAAGAAACACTGATTAGGTGAAGCTCCCTACTGTGTTGAAAACATCTTTATTGGAAAGAAATCTGCAAATTAACCAGGGTTGATCTGGATTTCTGACTTTTAAGTATGGTTTAATCCTGCTTCAGGCCAAGCCAAGAAATTTTTGGGTTTCATTTTTGGGCTCAGACACGTTCAGTTCACTGCACAGAAAGCTGTCTGATATCTACTACAGTGCTGCCTTTCTTCCACTTCATGCCATGAGCTACATTGCCGACACAGCTGGTAAAGATACAACTTGTTATTGGATGTTAAGGTGCATCAGTGATGAAATCCTGGGGACACAGAAATTGTTGATGGAATATTGCATTCTCTTGTATTTTCTGGGGGGTTTTTTGTGTTGTTTTTTTTTTTTTTTTTTAATTTGGAGTTTTAAAAGGTAGTTGATTGGCAATTCTGAAGAAGAATCATAAGAAAAAGGAAGGGTTCACCATGATTAGCCAATTAAAATTATGTTGATAGCACATGTTAATTACTCTTCCTCACGCAGAACAGGCTAAAGAACACATCCTTCTGTACAACTGGTTAAACCCAACAGCCTCTAGAGAATAGGTTTCTGGGGCCTACAAGCAGTGTGGCTGGTAGATATATATTGAATCCAATCAAAGGATACAACAGGCATCACTACAGAAAGAGTGGCTGGTCACTTCTGATGGAGGATTCCTTGGACAGTTATTGCAGGAGACCTGCTGAACTGGTCTCTGAGGGGTAACACATCAAGACCAACACAATCACAGAGAAAAAGCTTTTTTTTTTTTCCTGTCTTGTTTATAGACATGAGAAGACTTTTATGCTCAGTAAGTGTTCCCCAATATCTGAGCATGACTAATATAGCCAAAAAAAATTATTGCATTATTTGTTGCACCCAGTAACAGAAAGATTCCCCTAGACCAGTAGTGGACTGGAGACCATCTGCACAGCTACTGCCAGGCAAGCTAACCTCTAAGTGGATTTTGAAAATATTCCCATGATGTTTGCTTATATGAAGCTACCTTCTCTTTTAAGGTCAACTTGGGAAAATCTAGGGACATCATATTGACTTAGTCTTTGTATAGTTTTGGTGGGTTTGTTGTTGTTGTTTTTTAATAATTAAATTAGTTTGTTTGAATTCTTAAATTCTAAGATAAAAGAATAAAACTTTAAAAAAGGTTATTTTAGGCATAGATTTTATATTATAAAACTGCAATGGATTTAGATTTTCTCATCAATTTTATCGTGTATTGAAGTGGGTTATGCACAGGTATGCAGTAAAACAAAGAAATATCTGGTTTGCCCCCAGCCCCTGCCAAACCATACTAGTTAATTAAAATAAGATTTTCTGGCCATAAGGTCTCAGTCAACAGATGTCTAAATACACCTTTGGTGTTAAAGTCATGCATTCAAGAAAAAAAGGGCATCTTACTAGTAGCAAATAATGTTGTAGCTATTTAAAATAGTACAAATATTGAAACTGGACTCCAGCCTTATGAGCTTGATTTTTTTTTCTTTTTTAATACTAATTTTAAAGAAATTTTATAATGTATTCAGAGCATAATAGTTCATTGCTCATTTGCTCTGTTTTAAAAATCGTACATATTTTAGCCTCTAATTTTCATCTCCTGGTTATCCTGAAAATTTGTGAATACTATTTATAAGGACAATTGCTTCTTGTATTTTGCTACAGGAAGTACTGGCTCAATTTCTCTGAATGTCAGGGTTACTTCTGCTAATCAAGTCTGTGGAAATGACTGGTGCACAGCACCCTATCAGATCAAATATTAACAGATAATTATTTACTGCCAAACACAAATGCAGTTTTTTATTTCACTGACTTTCTTAAAGAAATTTGATTTTGTATTAACAATATTTACTAGCAATATGCTCGAAAGGTTTTCTTCTCACAAGTTTTTATAATTTTCTACCTTGTACTGTCAATTCAAAAGAATATGATCTGGGAAATCAGTAATTGCAGTACATGAAAGGACACACTTTGCACTGCTTGTTGCAGACATTACAGGAGATACATGAGCTAAGAATAAGGGTAGGAGAAATGAAAAGAGTTATTTTGCTGAAAGACCTCCTAGAAAAATGAATTCCTTCTCAAACCTACATTTCCTATGCAAAGCAGGTGCTGGACTTCTTTCAAAGTTTTTACAAATGCCTACTAGTTGTTAGCACTTTGTTTTCTGAACAACCAGGATGAAATATGTGAAGACAGAACAACAGGTGTGATGAGAAGCTCCCTGCTATGCTGCAGAAATAGTCACCAAAAGGAAATCAGACTGAGCTGGGATGTGCAGAACGTGCATCTGACTGTATTCACCCTACTATTTATCCCAGTCTTGCAGGTTTGGTGAAATTCGATTAGTTTGTAATGAGACACTGAGAAATCACACACAACACTTGAGATAAATTTTAAGAAATGGTCTTTGGTCCACAATAGATAAAATTAAATAAAGACAAAACCTGATTAAATAAATTAGGTGAAAGATACTGAAAAAAAATTAAGAGAGAATAATCATTTCACCAAATGAAGATGGGACTCTACTAAGCAAAAAATAGTCAGTAAATCTTCCTTCTCGGGATTTTGTTTTTTGCTGTCAGCTTTCAAGTTTAGTAGATGTGTTGATACTAATTTTACAATAAAGTTAGTATTTTAAAAGAAATTACATTTCTCTGTTGTGGCCAAAAAAGAAAAAAGGAAGAAGAAAAGAACTGCACAATTAATGAAGGCCAGAAGCCCTTGATAAGAAACACCAACACTGGTGTCACAGGCAGACTCATTTCATTGATGCCCTGGATCCATGGACATGCATTCTAAGCCTGTATATGAGCAGACAAAATGGATGTTGCTACAAACTGATTTTTTTTTTTTTTTGGTCAAAACAGAAAGACATAACTCCTTTTAAAAGAGAACAGCTAACATTATTGTAAAATTTGTATTAACACATCTACTAACATTGAAAACAGACAACAAAAGATGAAATCCAGAGAAGGAAGATCTACGGACGGTAGAGTAGGATGGTACTATCCTATCACTTAGCATCAGGTCTCTCTTTAAAAACAAATGTCAAATTTAAGAACTAATTCATCTGCCCTGTTCTCAAACTTGTCATGCCTCATTCCCATAAAGACAGTCCTCCTACCACTAACCTCTCCTCTGATGGAAAACTCTCACAGCATCTGTTCATCTGCCTACTGCACAGCATCACTAACAAGAGAGGGAAAAACAAGACACAGAAGAGATGGCCAGAGCTGTTCTGAGCTCAGTCCTAACTTAAGTTCACCTATACTGTAGAAGCAAATTCCTTTCCCTTCTGATCCCAACCTACTCCAAGAACAACCAAATGCCCAGTACCATTCTTCACTGAACTTTACTTTTATCGTGGGTTTTGAACTGCCAAGAACAAAACTGTGCTTGAATTCCTCAATTCTGCAATCCTGTAATTCTTCCTACCCTCTAGACATGTTACTTCTTTCATGTGAGGGAACGCTGTGCCTTCTTGTTCTGGACAGAACCTCACTGTCCTCCCTATTGATTTTAAAGGGGAAATACTATTGCTTAACTAGCTGTTTCCTGAGATGACCCAACAGCCACATGGGTCACTGAAATAAATGGAAATAACACAAAGAATCACCAGCTACCACTACAGTTAGAATTTAGACACGGATTTATTTTTTACTCATAATTTTTTCACTTTCTTCCAGCCCTGTGCTTTTTCCTTTTGTTCCCAGCTCCTTCATACAATACTCTTGCACTAAGAAATAAAAAACAACCCAAACAACCTGCACATAGTAGAACAATTGTCATTCCCATATTTGAGATTTTAGAGTTCTAGGAAGTCTCCAAAAAGAGGACAGTTTGCTTTGTTTCTTGGAATAACTTGGTCCCACAAAAAGAAAGAGAAACTTCAAGATAAGGGACCACTCAAAACTAAGCAGGGAGTGGGTTTCCTCCTGTAGCTAAGGACAATACTGGCTTGTTCTTTTGCCAAGCATCCCAATACAGTGACACACATCACCTCAAAGCAAAAATCCCGGTTCTATTTCCAGGACAGAAACTCCTGCGTAACTGCAGAGTGTTCTGCAAATATTTAAAGCACCCTGTTTGCTTTACAAAATTAAAAAAAAAAAAAAAAGGCATAAACCTGCTGCCACAACTTCTTGCATAGTCCAGAATTTGAGGTCAATCATGGGGTTAATGCATTAGTAATCAGCCTTTACGGCAACACAGATATTTAAGAGATTTCCTTCTCTACAAACTGTTATGCTATTGCCTACAAGGAGTAGTCTGCTACCTTGAAAACAACACTTACCTTGTGTCACTCAATAGGAAAATTCTTGTCTTGATTTTACAGGTTTAAAACTCACTCCGTATGAAGAAAAGTTTTGTTTACATCGAGAATTCAATCATATACTGGGCTAATTATAACAGCCAATCTATTCTTTACTCCTCCCCAAAACAGATGCAGGAGGAATTAAAAAAAAGAATGTCTACACACAACTGTGACACTTGTAATAGAGTTCAGATGTAAAACACTGCAGACTAAAATAAAGGCTACGACTGTTCAGCATAGACTTGGGCTAGTCAGGTACTGTAGAAGGATGATCTTTTTCCTCCTGTTTTTAACCAACCCTACCACACATGACTCAGACTCTTCTCAGTGTTAAAAGTTACACAAGTCTTTTTATAGATTAGTTGAGAGGGTATTTTACTTCTCATGGTAGAAGTTCTATCTTGAAATATCTATAAACAAATCCCCTCTTTAAATTATGTGTCTCTGAATATATGTGCAGGGTAAATACTTTTGTCCTTGTTCTACAATATAAAGAAGTTTTCTGAAAAACTAAGTTAAGTGGGCTAACTGAAGCAGTGCCAAAGGGAAATCTGACTTGCAGTGTAGCCTCACTGTGCTCAAGGGTTCCTTTTAAATACAAAAAAATAAAATCAAGAAATTCCAGTAAAGGATGGGCTGCAAGTCCATAGTCTCTGACACCTTTTTGCTAAATTAAAGATGAAGGTGTCAGTAGCAGTCTGTATCATAAATGTCTCAAACTCACTAGCACAGAATAATTACTAGCTTGCAAAAGCACAACCAACCGACCAAAAAAAAAAAAAATTACAAAAGTAGCTCAGAGACAAAAAAAAAAAAAAAAAAAAAGTAAAAAATTTAAAACGTTGTACTGTTTGTTTGTAAGTTTTTGCTCAGTGAGAGCACAGACTTTGGAAAAATTTTTTGTACTATGGCTTGACTCCTGTCAGGAATGAAAGGATCCAGTTAAATATTGTGGAGAAGCCACTAGCTCAAGTAAAAAGCAGCATATTCCACAGTATCTACAGGAAAAGATATTTCAGAGATCTGCAAAGGACTAAACATAACAAAGTATGTACTCAAACAGCACGTCTTACCAATGGCCAGCTGTAAAACGTGGTAGTTGCCCCACGAAAGCATTTACCTGACACCACACCTGAGCACCACGGCAGGGTCTGCCTGTGGCTTTGTCTCTTTCTCCATTATTTGCGTGAGAGAAAGGTATTCTTTCATCCTTACCGTTCACTCCCTTAAGCACATTCCAGCTAACACGATACCTGTTTAGCGTTAGCGCAACTACTGTTTAACAGTAAAGTCACTTTCAGGACTTCGACTCTCCGGCTGACGAGCAGAACCACGCTCTCGTCCGGGGATTCCTGCGGGAGGGAACGGAGCGCCGCCGAGTGCCGCCGGCGGGCCCGGGAGACCCGCGTTCCTCTCCACGTACCTGGCCCGGCCGGGGACGCCGGTTCCGAGGCACGGCCTGCTGCCGACCGCGCCCGCTCCGGGCGTGCGGGACACTCCAACCTCCGAGCACGTCGCCGGCGGCCACAGGTCCGGCGAGGGGCGCTCGGGTCCTCTCAGCCGGAGCTCGGGGCCGCCGCTCCGCGGAGACACCGCCCTCCCCTTCCTCCACACCAAGCCCGTCCCGACGGCAGGACTCCCTGCCGCGGCTCGCCTCCGGCCGGGGGAAGCGGGGGTGGTCTCTCCCGCGACGGCTTTGGGCTCCGCGCAGTCCCCGGCCCCTACAGGGGACCACCAGGGTGGACCTATGCCAGCACATCCGCCAGCCACGGCTCCGCAGCGCGACTCCGTCCCTACCCGCAGCGGCGGACGGCAAAGCCGGGAGAGCTGTGGCTCGGCTGTCCCCGCTCCGTGCCCGTGCCCGCCCCCACCTCCGCACACCTGTCGCTGCCGCCGCCGCGCAGGAGCGGCCACAGCCGGCCCCGAGCACCGGCCTCGCCCGCGGGGGACACGCCTCGTCCTGCCCGGGGTGAGGGGGCCGCGCTGGACCGGCGCCAGCCACGACGGCCGCCGCCTACGGCCTCCCCGCTCCGGCCGCCCCCGCTCTCCTCCTTCCGCGACGCCCCGGGACCTGCTCCCGGCGTGGCCGGGCCCGCGGGCGCGGCGTTTGCCCTGCGCTCCTGCGCGGCGCTGCGGGTGTTATCCCCATGCGCGGTGCGCCGAGACCCGCGGGCTCCGCGGGGCAGCCGCGCCCGAAAACCCCTCTCCGAGAGCCAGACGCCGAGTGGCAGCCGGCTCCTGGCCGGGAGCGTGTCCTCCCGCATGTCCCGTCCGCAGACCCGCCCCTTGGCAGGCCCCGGCGGGAGAGGAGAGCTCATCTCCTGGTGTGGGTTTACAGACTGTTCACATAGGTGGTGTACACGTCTGAACGCAGAGGAATCTGTCCACCATTTCAAAACCATACATCTCAAACACCAGCCTTCCAACTTTGAGTGTTCAGTAGCTTTTGCCACTTTCTGTTCATTTTAGTGCAACCAGCAAAATATCATAGCCTACGCAAAATGTCAATGCCACCTGATACATACTACAGTTCTTACGGTAGTAGGACAACCACATCTTATTTTTCAATTTCTTTTAAATCAAATGTCTTATCTTTTGTATACATAGAGAAAATGTTGCTTATTCGACCTGACAGTACAGTTCAGAGCACAGTCAAACTTCTGGACTTAATTCCTTGTGGATGAAAAGAAGAAGCAAAGTGCAAGATTGAAAGGTTAGATACAATTTTTAAAGTAATCCGTTGGATTGGTTGGGAATAGAGGTAGAGAACATTGTTGTAGCAGAGCAGAGCAATGGATGAGTTTTGTATCCTGTGACTCATGGAAGGTGAACCCTCACGATTTCTCTCCAGTTGTGTTTTACTCATAATCTGAGTTTATGCTAGCAGCAGCAATACAGAAAAGCTAAAAACACGTTTAAAATGTGACCCTTAAAATAACATTTCTGTATGAGATAGTAAATTCTGAACTTTTGTTCCAAAAAGTGCATAGGCGTGCACCATAGAGAAGCATGTTTCTAATTAAAAATGGTACTAATTTCTAAATTTAGCTACATTTATTTTCAATACATTTTTTAACAAAGCAGTGATTAGGCAAATATATTTTTCTTTATTCCTGTTCTGGTTTGTACTCTTATCAAAAATCTTTGTATAGAGTAATTTTCAGTATTTCCTTCTGTGCTCTGTGAATTGTTTAGCTCCATGTTCTTTTATCCAGTGTTCTCACAGCTATTTGAAACATTCTTTTGAAATTAAAAGAAGGCAATTGTAAACCCACAGAACTGACAGAGCAGCTAGTGAGATAAAATCTTCAGGTGCCTAGCTAAGAGGATTTTCAATTATGCACATGTGGACTGTTTTTCCTTAATGCATTCTGTAAGAGATGGCTCAACGGTGTTTCAGGAGCAAGTTTGCTGACTTGAGATAGCCATAAGTTCCCTGCTTTTTGCATTGCAAAACTGGCTGTAGATTTTTTAGCAGCTGCAAAATTATGTCAGTTTTAATCACCTTCCTTTTGATGAGAGAGGAAAGTAATATGTGCTACAAAAGCAGTCCCTCACCAATTTACTGCACAACCAAGCAAGGTTTGAATAGATGTCTCAGAACATGTGAAATCCCTTTCTGCTTCGGCCAGTGCTTTACAGCTCAGTTCATTTCTGATGGCGAGAGCTGTTGCTCAGGTGTTTTTCATGGCATAGACAGTATTCGCATGTGTTGAGCAGCCTTCCTGATCGCAGGATCACAGAATCACAGATTCACGAGGTTGGAAGAGACCTTCAAGATCATCGAGTCTAGCCCATGCCCTAACACCTCAACTGAACCATGGCACCGAGTGCCACATTCAATTTTTTTTTAAACACATCCAGGGATGGTGACTTCATTACCTCCCTGGGCAGATCATTACAGTATCTTATCACTCTTTCCCTAAAAACTTTTTCCTAATATCCAGCCTATATTTCCCTTGGATCAGCTTACGACTAAAGATCACCAGCTAATTTTTTTAATATTTTTTCTGATATTTCTGTTGACCAGGAGTACTTTCCCCCCCACCCCTGGATTTGACATGGGGTGCTTTATTTCTTTTCCCTGGATTTTTTTCAGAAGCTCATGACAGCACAGCTTTCTCACCTTTCATAATTTTAAGATATATCATAAATTAAATCCCAAACTAAAACTATGCGCTGTTCTGTTGATTCTTTGTCCCCATCTGGTCAAAACCTGAAAGTTTTCAAACTACTTAAAACTGCAGATGAAATGGTAAAGAAAAAAAAAAAGAAATTGAGAGAGGGGAAAAAATTTAGGGAGACATTATTTACTGTGAGGTGGTGAGACACCTGAACAGGATGCCCAGAGAGGTCCTGAATGCCCCAAATCTGGCAGTGTTCAAGGCCAGGTTGGATAAGGCCTTGAGCAGTCTGATCTAGTGGGAGGTGTGGGTGCCCATGGCAGAGGAATTTGGGACTAGAGGATCTTTAAGGTCCATTCCAACCTCTTTACATCCTTTGATTCTGTGACTATACTAAGAGGATAACTGAATTCTTATGCTGAAAACTCTAATACAACTTCAAGAAATGTCAATAAACTGAAGGACATGTATGTCCACCCAATGTTTAAAGATGGAATTGTCCAAACCACATTATTTTTAGAAGCACCTACAAATCCATTGACAGAAGCTTTTATTTTGATATACATTGTGGGGCTTGAAATAGAGCACATAGTTCCTGCTGCCTTTTTCTGTTGAAAGTTAAAGCTCAAAACCTAAATTCCAGTCTCTGGGTTTGCTGAGCATGTATTAGTGCCACTATTTCACATCCAGGTATCAGTTTTTACTCAAGGCACAACCATTAAGCAAAGAGTTCTTTGTAAAGTCACTCACTGTCACAACGGACACGAACAGAAGAGATGCAGGCTCCTTTAGAAAGTGGTTAATGGGTTCTCTTCTATTGTGGGATGAGCTCCTCTTTATACAGAATGTCAGAGGCCAGTTTGATTGGTAACACAAAGGTAAACTTTTCAATCAATTGGTCATCCCAGAGGGACATCAGAAGAAGGTCACTCCTAT
>VZUI01035706.1:0-17560 GCA_013401135.1 Cettia cetti | reverse complement strand
GCCGCCTGAGCCGGCCCGCGGGGCGGGAGCCGCGCCTGGCGGGCGGACAGGCGGGCGGGCGGTGCGGGGGGCAGGCTGCTCCCCGCCCTGAGGCGGCGGGGCACGGCGGGACTGCGCGGCTGTGCGGGTCTCTCCTCCTCGGAGTTGTCTCACTCCCTCCCCGCTCATGCTGGCCGGTTACACAGAGACTCTCGGTACCACAAAAACTCCAGACTGGCCCCGGTCCGCGGCCCGCACCCCCCGCTTGCCGTAGCCCGAGGTGTCCGTGCCCGCGCTCCCGCAGCGGTGCGCCGGGTCCCTGCTTGGCCGGGCCGCGGGCAGCGCCGCAGCGGCACCTCGGACATGAGCCGTGCTCCGGGCTCACAGCGCTTGGTAGTGGCTGCGCCCTCGTTCACTGCGATCCTCCAAGTACCGCAATACAGCGCTAGTGTGTGGGTCTCACCTCTTTGGAGTCGTCTTGCTCCCACACTCATATTGGATGATCACACAGAGGCTCTCAGGCACCCAGAAATTCCAGACTGACCACAACACAAGTTGTCTCTCTGACTTTTCAGAATGGAAAATGTGCTTTATGAAGGTGTTGTCTCTGAAGTCATTTGAGGTAGATAGTGATGCAGGTCTTCAGTATGCCTGAAAGGTCAGAAAGCAAAGTCATGTCAGGGCACTGCCTACTGCATGACATTATTGAAGAGATTTTTTCCATGGCCCTATGGGACACATCGAGGACCTAACAGCTCACCATCCCACTGAGGTGATGTACCTGCTCTGTTTGCACTTCTGAAGTCACCGCTACAGCAGTGCCCAGTCTGGAAGCATGGGCACCACTAAGGCAGGCCTAAAGGGATCTCTGGTGTATTCTGCCTGAATCTTCCCAGAAGGGTGACCCACGTAAGATTCTGCTCTTAAAGGCTGGTCTGTTGATATGGCGTCATTGCCTGCTAAAATGATCTTTCTTTCTACTTACTCAGTTTCACCCCTGAGCACCCCAGGACAGACACTTCAGTGCAGCTAGTTCACTGACTTGCATGTGCACAGCTCATGCTGCTGTTTTTCCATGTCAATGAGTCCTGTTGTTCAGCATTTGCTGCTATCTTATCCCACTGTGAGACATCAAGAAATGAGAACACAAAACTAAGAGACACATTCTCTAATAATTAAAACGCACCTCTATTTCAGAGGCATAATATCCACTCAAAGGAAAACACTCCTGGTTTTGAATTTTTTTTCTGCAGTCTCACTGTGTTTTATCAATAGATTGTTTTACTCCCACATGTTCTGATTGTACCCCACATCTCTCCTTGTCTCCATACCAATGTCAGGCCTCTGCCAGTTCAGCCACACCAGTGGCTACAGAGCCTCTGTAGCAGACTGCTCACCACACTGGGCCAGGATGTAGCCAGGGGGTCTGGCATAAATTCTGTTGCATAAGCAGGAAAAGATCCAGCAGCTAGAAGAAATGCCATCAAAAACTGACCTGCTCACCGGTACAGTCACTCCACTGACAGTTGTGTCAAGGAGGTGAATTGTGTCAGTGTTGGCAATGCCTGGGAGAAGTTGTCTGGCATGCAGCGATTTTAGGGGATAACTGCATACCTTCCCACCTGCCAGAGCACTGCTGGAGAGATAGCATGGGTAAAAAGACAAAGGAAGGAATTCCAAGTAAATAGCTATTCAGGGAGTGTAAAACAAAGATCAATTTCTTCAGAGCAAATGAATCTTTCAATAAACTGGACATTATGAATTTAGTTTTGGAGGGAGTTGGAGACAGCCATCCAATTTGGGCAAAATACAAGTTTTGGAATAAAACAGCTAGCATCTATTTGAAGTGACGTACACTTCATATAGATGTATAGGCTGCCAGGAGACACACAGATGTTCTAGATGAGAGTTTCTGATTTATCCAGAGTGTGTTTGATACAAGTTTGAGAGCAGTTCCTGCAAGATCACTGACTGTGCCTGCATCTAAAAAGACACATGCACACATGTACACATATAAACACACCTCACTCCAAAGCTAGATTTCCATTAGCAAGGTCTTCTATATAAATCAGAGCACTCAGCTGCCCAAGCTTGGGAACATCCTGATAAACTCCTGCCTCTTGAGCTCTACAATGGAGATGGAGAAGCAGCTTCCCTGCTGCTGGGGGATTCCTTCACTGGTCAGATCTGCTGAGGGAAAGGGTACTTTGCATGACATATGTCCCCACAGAAAACATCATACACTTTCATGTGCTAAGTGAAGCCATAATCCCATTTAACTTTACAAAATCTGCAGACCACTTAGTCTTTAAACACTCTGCAAAGCCTACAGGAACTTTTCTTGCTCTTTTCATAGTCTTAAAGATCTTGGGATGGTCTTCAAAGGTCTCCCTACAGCCACAGGTATTTTCACTGATTTTAGCAATGTGCTTAGATAGATTTTTTTCCCTTTCCGGCAAAATTAGCCAGCCATGCATGTACAGAAAATTCTTTCATAGCTGCACACTTCACAAGCTTATTGAAATAATCCACTGCACAAACTCAACCACAGTTCTCAAAGGTTTATAACTCAGTCAAATCAAAACTAATTTCTTCTCAAACAAGCAAATACATGCTTACTTCAAGGAAGGCTATTTCCATGTCAGAGTTCATTTTTCAGCTTTCTGCTGATAAAGTTACAGAAATGCTCAAAAAAGGTTGTAAGAGTCTGTTTAGATCAAGAACTTATTTTTCTTTTCCACTCTTCTGATATTCTGAACTTGCTGAACCAGTTTTGTTCAAGTCTTTCCAAAATATTCACGTTTGGACAAAGTCCCAATCTGGCAGATTTCATCCTGAATCATTTATATTTCAGAGACCACAGAAAACACAGAGGTTTAGAATGGAAAATGCTACGTTGATTTAACTCTGGGAAAAGCTGCCTGTTCTATTACAATGCATTTGCATACAGATATCTCTTTACCTCAAAAGTCCTAACGTGTTTAGTCAGCAAAGCAAAACTGAAAAAATGCACTTCAATTAAAGGAAGGAATTCAAAAAAATGCAAGATATTTTTAAAATATTTTTCCAGTGCATTTCAAATTAAAATAACAGCATATTTTAAAAGCAGCATTGCTAGAATGATTCACAGAATGTAAATGCTTCTGTATCAAGCACAACCCTTTAAACAAAAGAAAGATCAAGCATGTGAGAGTACAAATTTGCAGAGTGAAATTTGCAGAAGGAATCATCAAAACTTTGCCTTTGATTTGCAATGCAGACACCTAGATTTGAGGGAAAAAATTCTGATCTAGTTAGCTAGGGTGTAAACCAAAGGGAACATCACTGAACCCATATGAGAAAGGGTACAAAACCAGCCACAACCATGACCAAACTAATTTAGACAACACAAAAGTTGCTCATCCTTTTCTGGAGTTATATGATCTAGTCAAAGGTGAACAAATCCTTCTGCAGTGAGAATGGAAAGTCCTCACCTTCAGGAGTGAGTCAATCTCTTACTCATGCTAGCAGTTTTGTCCTTGCAAAAACAGGAAGGGGGATTTTCAGACCAGGTCTAAAACACAGAAAATAGGTTTAAAATACTTAAAAAGGCAAAAATATAACTGATCAAGATGTCGCAACCTCTTTGATATATGGAAGCTAAAATGTAGGTGATCCAGTTTGTATTATATTCTCTCAAACCTATGCAGTTATGTCACAAAGTAAATAATTTCTCCTCTCTCATGAGAAAGGTTACTTATTAACCTAATGTAGGGTGTTTTATAACACAGAAATCACACATTTACATGAAATTTAAAGTACATCTGTAGAGGATATAGGTCTACCAATGTCTTGAAACTTGACTCAGCCCAAGCCCAGTATGTGTTTGCAGTGCTAGAATTCTGTTTGTAGTGAAAGATCCTGATCCTGAAAACATTTATGCAAATGTTTAACTTCATCCAGCATGTATTCCCATCGGAGTCAGCTGGACTACTCAGACGTTTAAAATTATATGCTTATGGCTGAGTACTTGCAGGATTAAAGGTTAAGTGCAGCTAGCAGGTCTGAAAATCTATGTGGGTGTTTTGCAATTCCTCACTGCACAGTGGTAACAATGAGAAACAGACTACCTCCTCAGCTAAAGACTTGGGAGTCAACATGTCCTTTCCCATCTGTTTAGATGCCAAGAACTATGTTTGTTTAATTTTTCAGCAGAGTTTCTGATGCTACCCAGAGTAGGCAGACGTGCTGGCAATAGCATTCAAAAGTGGCTCACTTCCAGAAAATCTTGTTACCCTCCAAGAATGTTTTTTGAACTGTTAAAACCCCAAGCAGCAATATTGTACATGCACATTTTACCTTGAAAACAGTGTGTCACCGTGTCTGACCACAGGGTTTGCCTTGCAAGGTCCAAATACATTCGGGCATTGCAGAACTAAAGCTCTCTCATCCTAAATTCTGAATCTGAGAAGGTAGTATCTTCCTTTTAAAGCATTAAATAATGGCTACTTCCTCTGATAGCACTGCTTTTATGCTGTTTCCACATTAGAGATTGAACAACACATTACATCACGCAGTGCAAATATTGTAAACACTGCACTTTCTCACATGAGTTTGAAGTATCAGCTTAAGCCCTCATGCCTCCAAGGCAAATTATCCAAACCTGAAAGCCTTTCCTCTCTATTAAATAAAGTTTAAGGTTCAACATTCCTTGGAGTCATTCAGTTCTACAAAGAGAGGAAACAGATTTTTTTCCTATGGGTGGTGAAGACAAAGAAAGAGCAACTCAGCCTTTGCTTGGCCTCCCGCTAAAGATGGCAGAAGCCAATGCAAACTGCAGTCCCACTGTCAGCTATTCTTCCTGAGTCACTTTGCATGTTGGACTGAACTTCAGCAGAACAAAACAAGCCTCTTGCAGCATTCTGTAGGCTGATGATCGGATATCAAAATGTGATATGGCTCAGAAGTCTCTCTCATAGGAGAGTGATGATAGATGAAAGAGAGAGTCAGCCGTGGAGAGAGACTTGCTGAAACAACAACCTCACCTTTGATTGAAGTAATTTGACACCCCTTCATTGCAATTATCTGAATTCCGAAGGTCATAGCTGCCAGAAGTGGTAAAGACTGATGATCTACAGTCTGAGACGAGGCAGGAAATTCCATCCTTTCCTCTCGAGCAACACTGTGTAGCAGTGGAGTGCAGCTGTAGTACTGTAAGTCATTTGAGGGTAGGGGTAAACACTATGTCCTAATGCATAATACAAAAGTCTACTTTTGAGCAACAAAGACAAATGTGAACCCACCAGACAATGGTGCTGTAATCTCAACTGGTATTTTGTCCATTCAAATTTATAATCCAGAGCAGTAAGGCTAGAGGCAAGAAATTTGAGACTATCCATGATACGAGTTTGCTACAGCAAAGCATAGAAAATTCTACAGCAAAGCATAAAAAAATGGAGCTAAGTAACCCTACAATCAGATTTGTGGAGACCAAGAAAAAGATTTTCCTGAGTCAAAGTGTTCTACCAGAAGTAAGTTTTGCTCATGTCTTTACATAAAGATTTTCTTACCTAGTTGCACCATCATCAGCTCACCAAAGGGAATGTCATAGAAAAAGGGAAAAAGAAGGAAAAACACAATGACTGAGGGAGACATGGTAAGAGGGTGGTGAGAGTACAAGGAAGCAACATAGGTTTTTGTCTTCCAAAGCTGCTGCACCATCTGCAATGTCTGAATTGAAAAGATTGATAAGTGGTACAGATCGCCAGCCCAGAATATCAGACCCAGATGGCAGGGAGAACCTGATGCTAGTGAGTGCTTAGTCTAGATGTTGTAAATATTTCTCTTCAGTCAATGTGTATCATTCAGAAGGGCAGAGAAGAAAACCTTTCCTTGCTACACAATATTTTAGTTTCACCTGGATAGTGGAAAGCATCTTCTTACTTCTTCCCCTCTTCCCTCAAGTAGGAATTAAAGAATGTGCTTTCAGTCTGAGACACAGCAAACAGGTCTCCAGTTCTCTGGAGAAACATTCTAATCACTGACAATGGAGAGTCACATCAGAAATGCCATCATGAACAGGCCAAATACAGCTCAGATGTCTTTGATTAATTTTTTTTAGTATAATTTTCCATCTTCATGCTATTGCCTCCCACTCAGGTGCACATAGTGGAGCTCATGCCTAGAAAGTGGCGTGCTGCCCATAGCAACCTATTCCCACTGGACACAGTGCAATCTGACAGTTAGCAGTGCTGTACATCCCCAAAGACTTCTCTGCACATGGTGAAGGACACCATTCCCTCCCAGCCTGCGTTAGCACCACATCTGCTTTTTGTATTACAACAGTGGCTAAACAAATAAACCCCAGTGATGTGTTCTTATCAATGCTACGTATTGTATTCCTGGACATTGCCCAAAAATATTTTTCACTGTGCAATTAAAAGTGGTATTTTCACACAGCACGTATCATCAATAAATACATTAGTTTGTCATGTTCCTTTTGCATATTTCCAATTTGCAAAATTTTGTGTTTGGATCCCATAATCATTATAACAAATTACACAGGTCATCTCTATCACACTCAAGAACATATTTCATATAAGTGGGGAAAGAGATGTTTCTTTCAGTTCACATACTCTCTAGAAGTCATATATTGATTTCTCCCAAGTTTAATCTTTCAGTACTTTGGAACAGACAGTAAATAGGCTCACTTACCACAAGAGATGGAAATTGACCCCATTTGTAACCTTCACGACCAGTTTGGCTTCAGATTTTTATCATCATCCGTTATTATCATGAAAGACACTGTTTCTGAAAACAGGACCAAAAACAACAAACCTGGAGAAATTATTTTTACACTCTTTCTCTTCCAACAGAAGTAGCCAGATCTACCCCCTCCATAATACAACTGAACCACAATGACCTTGGCCCCAGTGCCTATCACACAAAATAATTTGAAAGAGAAACTGGGATTTCCCTGCAGAGACCATGTATTTTCCATCCCCTTTGTTCTTTCAAGAGTTTCAAGTACAGCAGCAACTGTTTTCTTCCAAAGAGTCAAACATCAAATAAAAGAACTTTCTGTCCTTGTCCTGTGAGCTGAAGGTCTGTGACTTTGTCAACTAAGGTTAATATTCATTTTCTTTTCACATTCTACCAGGATATTGCTCACTGCTTTCTCTAGCTTTCAAAACTAAATCTGAACTAAGAGACATGAACCTTGGGGAGAGGTGGTCAAATAATGATTTTACTCTTACTTGTAAATTAGATTTTTTTCCAGCACACGGTTAATGTAAATGAGGGTGTAAATGAAGCTTTCCCTATGGAAATAACATTTTTTTGCCTTAGGAACTCACTGTAAATTCAAGACAGCCATACTTTGTTCAATTGTAATCTCACACACACTGAGTGAATTGGGAGTGACTCAGTAGAAGGCCAAGTCATTACAACAGGTTAAATTGATGTAAGTTGAAAAAAAGAATCAGGTTTCCCACAGAGCTCCTTCTCTTACCAAAAAAATGGTAATATACAGTGGAGAAAAAAAAAGCCTTCAGAGTACTGCACTTCAGCATATATGTCTCACCAAACACTCCTAAAAAGTATCACCACTGGAAACAGTGCATGAAAATGCTCATGGGGCCACTGTTCCAAAAGCTTGTGTGCAGGGATAGGGGGACAGCAGGAGTGACAAGGGTAAAGAAAGCATAGAAAGAGGAAGTGGGAGAGGGAAAGGAAGAGGGAGAGGGAGAGGAAGGGAGAAAAGAGGCGAGAATTGAAAAAGAGAAGACATGCTGTCCGCTTGATGATGGATGGGGATACACTGCTTGGGTCAGGTAGCCCAGCAATAGGGACCTGAAGCTTTTGCACTGTAGCCTCTCACACTTCACTTGTTAAAGAGAGAAACCTCACACATTTTGGGAAATGCTTCCTGCTGTGATTCTGGGAATAGAAAACTCTGTGATGCTGAACAAGAAAAACACTGTTTCTGGTATCATATCTTTACAAGCAGCACTTCTACTGTATACTTTTTTTTTTTTTTTTGGTACTGTCTGAGTCATCCCCTCTAGATGGATGTCCCAGGACACTCTTACAGGAACAAGTATCCTTGAGTGTACTGCCCCATATAAAACATTAGCCAGCTATTCTCTGTGTGTCCTTGTTACAGAGGAGTTCACTGAATACTTGCCTAGGGACATAGATGTACCTGCAGAGGTATAGTGTGGCAGCGGTGAGACAAATGTGCTCACACTGTACTGACCTCGGCAGAAATCCTAGCAGTCCACCAACAGGATCCTGTCTTTTACCCATACAACCCCTGCCAAGCCAGGCAGAGCCTCACCTAAACCATTATTTGTCTGAGCCATCTGCCCTTTCAGGATCCTGGATCCTGGATCCATGCTGAGGCATGGAGCCCTTGCAAAGGAGAGGGCAAGGAGGATGGTGGCTTGATGCTACAGACACCAACACTCCTGAAGGCAAGGATCCCATCAGGAAAAGGGCCATGGCACTACACCTTAGCCAGGCACACATCTACACACCACAGAGAAACACAGTATTTAAGAAATATCTCCCTGTGCTCCCACACTTCCCTAGAAGTCTGTCCAGACACTGGCACAGAATTTCAGGCAGAACAAAAGCAATATCCTCAGTGCTTGAGTGTCATGGTTTTCCCTGCTTTCTGACGGGCCCCTGCTAGTGGCTGAATGCAATGGGAAGCCTCAGCTGCTGCAGAACCACTGTTAGCTTGTGTCGTTCTCTTTCCTGCTCCTACTTCAGTTTTTCAGTTTCACAGATTTTGTCTTTCTTCCTAGCAGGCTGACTTCATTTAAATTCAATAAAGGGCAGTGCATGTTTTCACTTTAATTAATCACATATATTCTGCCATGTGGGTAAATAGTAGTTGACCTGGCAGCTGGAGGTACTCTGGGTTAGATCATGATGCTCTGTGCTGGCTTTCACAATGTTTCCTTGCTGTCAATGCTGCTTTCTTGGCTAGGTTATCTCCAGGCATACCATGTGCTTGAGTAACAATAACAAACAGGAAAAATGAAGCAGTTCACAAGGTTATTATTTTAGCTAGATTTTCTGTTCTAAAAGCCAAAAAAGCATCATCAGGCCCAATACACTAAGGAGAGCTGCTTTGTTGTTGCTTTGTGGTTTTTTCCTAGTCACTAAAACTTTGAGCTGTTATACAGTTATATCAAAGAATTTGATAGGACACCAAACAAGCTTATAATCCCACTGGTGCTTCAGTGGCTGCATTTGATCAGCCCTGAGTTCATATCACCACTCATGGAGAGAGAGAGGGAGAGGAAAGATGGGGACTTTGTGTTTGAAGGACCTGAACAGAATTGAATCTCATATGTTTGTGAGGGTCCCTCTGCATATGTCACTCTATTATTTCTTGAAAAATTGTTCTGTGTCACTGCACAGGAAAAAAGACTTGAAAGAAAAGGCTCCAAGAGCCAGGAGAACCCTGACAGGGTTCCCACACCCCACCTCCACAGAGAAGGAAACAGGGTCCTGGTGGAAACTTGAGGCAGTAACTAATACATGCTGAGAGGAGTTAGGGTGCTTCTGACATTCTAAGAAATGCAGAACCAAAAGACATGTACCTGCAAATATGAAAGAAGTCTGAATTTACCAGGTGGAGAGGTTTCACTTTCCAAGGTGAATAAAGTCTTCAGAGAGGAACCTCTCCAGTGCAGAAAACCCTGTTAAACCTGTGCTTTTATCCTGCATGCCCCATGGAGAGTGACATTATTTAGAGCTGAGAAAAGTTTGAATAAATAAATCAGCTGAGCCAAGGAATCTTTTCCGTGTGTAATCAGTTACTCCCTTCCCATGTAAGCCTCTCTGCCAAGGTTTCCTTCTGCTTCCTTGAGAAAAGCCCGGGAGCATTCAGACTGGTCTTGCCACAAGCAGGGTCTTTGTGTGTCTGCTGGGAGAGCTGGTGGCCCCAGGCAGCTGGGAAGAGCACACACAGAGCTCCCAGTCTCTGCCAGAGAGAAGCGTCTGCTCAGTTCCTCCCAGTACCATTCAATAGCTGTCTGGGGAATGGTCTGGCCTCAGCCCACTCAGAGTGGATCAGAGTCCACAGCACAGCTTGTGACCAACATTTGCACTTGTAACAGGTACCTGTGTGGTGAGACCACAGCCGAGTGCCTACACCGCTCTTAGCCCTGCTGGGCTGAGACACAAACCAGTAAGGGAGCCTTAGGAAAGCCAGCACTGATCCTGTTCCTGCTCTATGGAGAAAAAGGCAACATCAGTAGAGAGGCTGTTGGCCCAGCACCATTCAGAGAATGAAATTTGTTAGAACCGACCAAACAAAGTGAACAGATACAACTTGAATTTACTGTACTTTCAGTTCATTGTTCCATTTAGATCTCCAGGCATGAAAACAACCTTACAGAGAAAACAAAACAAAACAAAACAAAAAAAAAAAAACACTTCAAGTGAAGGCAGGATGAATACCCTCTGGAAGCAAAGAGATATATTTTGTCAATTGATTACACAGATGGGAAAATCATACAAGCAGTGGCAAGGTTGACAGCAATTTGGGAGAACTGGCAGCATCCCAAAGGCTAAGGAAAGTATCCTCTTCATCCAGTGCTTCTTGACATTTTCTCAGAGACCAAGTTCACAAATTGTGCATTTCTGAGTTCAGACAAAATCTTCCAAGCTTGTCAAGAGTATAGATGCTGCAATTGCCAGCCCAGAGGTGTAAGACTTCTATAGGTGCTGCCATTTCTTTTCTTTCTTTTTTTTTTTTCCTAGAGATGGCTCTTGTAATATCTTGACTCCCAAGCAAGATGAATTCTGTCACTGTGCCAAGTCTTAGTACTAGGCAATGGAGGGCAAAGACAAGGCTTCAGACGTGTCCCACTTATATGTCAAAATACTGCAACATTGACAAGTACTTTAGTGGCATACATTCCCTGAATACTAAACTTCTTCCTGGTGCTATCTTGTACCATACAATATGGCTCTTTTAATACTTTAGTTTACCAGCCTCTTTTTCCATTTGCAGTTAGGCTGGTAAAGGAAAAAAGGCCCTCACAAAAATTAGGATTGCATTTTCCCAGTCTTTACTAAAGCGTGTAGCACATGAATAGTCACACAAACTGGGATTAGAAATCCTAGAGCTAAGATATATTCCCACCTTTTTTATCCTGAACTGTACTTTATCAGAGTTTAGCTCTCTCTTTATCTCTGCAAGGTTTAAAAATACTGTTTTATTACCTAGCTTAGTGTCTTTTTGCTGTCCTCAGAGATGATGGAATGGAGAGAGCATTTATAAAATTTGCTGATGACACCAAGGTGGGAGTGGATGGAAGTAATTCAGAAAATGGGATCATATCTCAATATGTTGGAGAAATAGTCTAAAACTATCAAGACAGAATTTAGTAACAGTGTATATGAAGCACTACATGGAGAAATGAAAGATCAAATGCACAAATACAAAGTGAGAAATCATAAAAGAGTTTGAAGGGCTGGGAAAAAAAGGATGTGAGAACTAGAATATTACTCAAAGCAAATACGAGCAAAGCAGTTAAATCTCCTGAAAGACAAATCTCATATGAGATGCATTATTACAGGAGTGTCAAACACAACAGGGAATTATTCAGCTCTTCAATGCACTGGTGAAGAGCCAGCTAGTGTATTCCATCTATCTCTGGGTTACTCTTTATAAAAAAGCAATAAAAACATAGGACATTTAGAGAATATGGCCTAACAGAAACATCTTGTATAATTAGGTTGGTGACTCTAGAAGCTTCACAGGGAGATTTGATAATAGTTTGCCGTTATATGAAAGACTGTCTACGAAAGCACAACAATAACTTACTCCCTTTGCTCAGTTTTCAGGAAAGAGCCCAGTGGATCTAGCAGAATGGCAGTTAGGTGATGAAGGAAAATCCAGAGCTGGCTAATTGTTCTTAGGAACACTGGGGCCTTTACTCATAGAAAAGTTTAGGAAGAGATCTGACTAGTGCTACTGGTATATTTTATCCCACTTGGAGCAGGAAAATTTTCTCAGTGGTTTCATACAGCTTGTCAACATTCTCAATCCTATTTTATCGGAAGATCCATCCAGTTCCTTTTTGCAACAGCACAGAGTTGAAGCTGAGCTGCAGGTGCTTTTCAGACACTTCAACACTTCAGCAGTTACAAACTCAGGATTAGACACCTTTCCTTTCTCAGGCTTTTCTTGGACAAGCAGGGATCATTGTCATCATCCAACTCTGCTCCCTGCTTTCACATGTGGATTTTCCAGTAGTGGAAGTCCTGAGGAATTTCCATTCCCCTTTCCGTCCCTGGTGAACTGTGTATGTTCCCAGCTACTTGGCATGAGTAAACTCCAGTGGTCACACATACTCCTTTCCAGTCACTCCTGGCTCTTGTTCTGATATTGGACTCTACCCATAATATTTTCTAGATCACCCTGCATCTTTGTCCTCTCTGTAGCTGAAGGCAGAGAAGGTTTATTCAGGCTTCAGCTGTCTGTGAAGACCCTTAGAATTCAATCTCTACCCCAGGATCAACCCTGCTAAAGGCAAAGCTTGAGTTGTGGGGTGCTGGAACCCCCTCCAACCTGAACCATGGGCTGCTGTGCAGGTGCTGTGTGAACTGCTGCAAGTCCTGCATCCCTGCCCACCCAGAAAAGAGGGCCCAGAAAATGAGTAATCCACAGCACTTTTCCATTTTACCCCCTGCAGATTAAAGTACAGGGAGTGCCTGTGCTGCAAGAAGATGAAGGTACCACCACCACCTCAGCTGCTCCTATCTTGGTGCTGAGGAGCAGTGTGGGCAATATTTGTCTTGGTCTCTGCTCTCTTGCATGCTGCTGACAGTGGTGTGGTATCAACAAGTGTGAGACAACCTCAAATTACAAGATGCAGTTTATCTGCAGGAGGATGGAGCACCACACAAGCTGATTTGCCTTGTTTCACTGTGGCTCTTATTCGTTCACAGCCCAAAACCACCCCCCCACCCCCGGCAATGCAATCAACTGAACCGCAGCCTCAGGCAATCACACCTTTTTACACTTTCCAAGGAGAGAATTACTTGCATAAAAGCTTCTACATTTTGCTTTACTACCTCTCCACACAGATTTGGTTGGAGTTGCTCCACGCTGTTGGAGCAGGGGGAGGATATTTTCCAACCATAATGAAAACATTGTGTGGTGATGCAAGGAAGATCTCAGTCTGATGACGGTGCTTTTATTTTCAGAATACTATTTTTATTCAAAAAACATTTTAAGTCAGAATAAAGGAAGGCTCCCGGTGGAACTCTAAATTGCTTTTGTTGGGCTTCTGGTACATCACTGTGCACCTAAAAAGGTCACTGCATGGTAGCACTTAGGTGACTCCTAAGAAAATCTCAAGAAAACTTCTGATTAGGTAGATTCCCACTTGCACCCAAATGCAGGGGCTTGTGTGCACAAAATTCAGCCACCACCAAACCTACGCAGTGCTCCTGCCTCTCAGCAGTCATGCTCTGCAGAAACTGAAAAATTAATATTTGTTGCCATAATGTTCTGCCATCAGCCTTTCCACAGTAACATTGATTTTTCTTTTTTTCTCTTGCACATTTTCAGCCATCCAATTCTCCATCTACCTTGCCTTCTTTCCAGATTCTTATCCCTTCTCTCTCACAGACAGACCCTTTGCTCTGCAGAGCAACCCTCTGAGTTCATTGGTTTAATCACACTGAGTGGCAGATGTATGTAAGGACAGTAAAGTCTGGTTCTGCTTGCTTTTTACTTCCTTTCACAGCCTGTGTTCTCCTATCACTAACTTCATAATGTTATTTTTAACTTTTTTTTTTACATCTTTCAGCATCTTCCCTTTTCTCCTTACTTTCACAGATCTTAATGTTTCTATTTCCTTTCTTCCTGTTCCACAGTTCCCTTTCCTGACTTCCCCTAAGAAAAATGAACACATGGTAAAATACTCTGCTTTTCTCATTGCTTCTCCTTTCCTTCTCTTCCAGTCTTTTCTCTAATTCTATCCCATCTTCCACTTACTTTCCTTATGACACCTGAGGACATGTTTCCTCAATTATTTATGGATTTATTTACTTATATATTTATTGCTTTTGGCTTTTGTCCTTACAGAAGCCCTCACATTTTTTGTATTTCCCATCAGCTCCCAGTTTTGACTCATGTTCCTTGGAGGTGGGGTAAGTTTCTGTTCTCTATCCCTCCAGCTATGAGTACACTACAAGCCAGAGTACAACTACAGCTGAAGGAACACCTCGTTTTACAATAGCTCAGTATGAAAAACAGTAGGACTATAGCTATGCAGAGTCCAGGATCTTAATAAATACATGGAGCCTTAGCTGTGTCTCTGCTCATTGCAGTTACAAAAATACAAGGCCCAAGAGAGGTGTAAGCCCATTCTTGCATAGCAAAGTAGCTGTAAGATGTGCAGCAGGGAGCTCACAGCCTCCGTGAGCAGGGCATGACAGCCTTTAACCACCTGTACATTACCCCAGCCCGTGCTGCAGAATGCTCTGGGAAATGCAGAAACTCTGCTGGGCTTCCAAGGGGGATGTTCCCAGGGCTTTTCCAGGAGACATGGTCCTGCCTGGAAATAGCAGTGGAGAGAACTGTGCCCCCTTTCCTTATGTACCTTTCCTCACAACTCATGATATCTCAGCACATCTCTGCCCAGAGTTTGCCAAATGCCCAGGAATATTGCCTTTCAGCTGCTCCCTGCAGAGCTCATGAGGGAATTTCCTTCACAAGGAAATGGCCTTCCCCCAGACAAGTGGACTTCTTGTAGCCCCTCGGTGAGCAGCATTTAGGAGCCCAAGCAGGGAGGAAGGTAATGGAGGTTATCTTTTCGGCTGTGCAGCACCTCACATCACCAAGTGCCCTGACTGTGTGCTATTCATGTCCAGAAGAATTTTGCTTTTTGTGTTCAAAGGAATAAGAGAAGCCTTGTCGTGTTTGCTTCCAGTAAGATACAGTAAAATACTTTTTCTGCATGCAAGAATGGTATAAAAGAAATAAGAGAAACACAATAAAAGGAAAAGCAGACTGGTATGGTTTAGGAATGAGCTACTGGAATTCCCACTGCAGCTGATTTGAGTCCCACTTTCACAGCAAGGCTGGTTCCCCAACAGTGTTTGAATGTACAGTTAGCAAATGAAATGAGCTTGGTACCTAACGCACCCATGTGAAAGCCTTTGATGGTAAGCCCCAAGGATAAGGGAGTGAGAGCCAGACTCACCAGAGCACAACATGCCAGTTTAACTTGGCTGGGAGTCAGGCTCTGCGTGCTTTTCTCACACAGTGTACAAAACCCAGCTCGTTGGCAATGCTTGATAAACAAACAGTGATAACAAAATCTGCAGCATGACCAAAAGGATACCCGGAAATTACTTGTGTGTGGAACTCCCTTGGACATGGCACGCTGCCTTCAGCACAGGGAAATATATTTCCACTGCAAGTTCAGAGTACAGTAATTGTTACTTTCCACCAGTTATTGCAGTGTGATAAAAATGATAATCTGTGGGTGTGGTATGTCAAATAGAATATAAATTACCAGTCAGATTGTATTTAGGCCCATAAATCAAAAGGATGGTGCTCTGGGAACAATGGCTGAAGTGTTAACTAGGTCTGATTTCTTAATGTACAGTCCAACCTTTGCATTTTGATGACCTGCCAGACTTCTCTATGGTATGTCACTTTTTTTATTGTGAGAGGTCTGAGGGAAATAAAAGCCTGGATGAGTGCAGAAGGCTCAAAAGTATGTGTTGATGGAACAACATCTATCTCAGAAATTGTGCTTCGTCTCATGTTGTTCAGAAGTGAACAACTGTAGCGAAAAAGGGGATTTTTACTTGCTGGATACTGACATAGAAAGTTTTTCTGTGGGTCTGTATTGTTCTTTTGAGGGTGAATGCAGGGTACAAAAGAGTAAACTGCAGCAATAAAATGCTGTGCAATGCCCAACAGGTAAATAATTCAGCAGTATGGACAAGCAGATGAACACCAGCTGCTTCAAGCTGGTATTAAATGCATCTCAAATTGCAATTCAGTGTTTTGGATTGGAAGCTGATTGCTGTCAATTGGCATCTCAGCTATTCCCATTCAGGCACTTTGGGCAAATATTCAAGAGCCACTGCCTGGCTTAGTGCTACCAGAAACATTGCTGATTGGGGCGAGGAACTGACCATCCCTCCAGATCAGCTTTGGAGCCCCAGCTGTGACCAGAGCAGCACCAATCACAAGACCTCCCCACAAATCCACCCAGGCAGATGAGCTCTGCCCTGAGCCAGCAGGACCTCTGAGCCCCTGGTATGCACCTTGGAGGGTGATATTGATGACTTGAAATTGTAATGGACTCGAGCTCGCCCCTGCCATAGATAAGGAGTTATCTGAATTCCCACAGAATTCAGTTGGATGCAGGATGAAACCACAGGATCATGTTGTCCCTGCTGTGATGCTAAGAAAATATTGTGTGATTGTTATTAATACTATAGCAAGACAAGAATCATGCTGTCATACAAGCACCAAGGGAAAAATTTCTAAATCAAATACATTTAAATCATATTTAAGGCATAACATCAAGCGCAAGAAAAAGATGTATAAGGAAGAAATAAAGGGAAATTAAGAGAAGTATTAGAAATTATAAGATACTTGGTTTCTGGGCACAAGTAGCATGGTTATGTTCTTTAGAAGATACAATTAGGAAATACTGAAACCATGTGATTAGCATCTAATAAACATTTATTCAAAACAGTTGAACAGTACTTCACAAACAGCATGAGATTTGCAGAAGATGAAATGGTATTTTTACGAATGAGTTACTGAAGTTTATTCTGGGTATAGCAGAGAGCCAGAAGAAAGCACAAAAGCCATCAGCTGAGATGGAAAATCACCCATTAGCCAGACTTATCTTCCATCACTACATAGAGAGAAATATTTATCCCCAGTTGATCTTCTTCAGGTGATTTCTCACCTGTTCATCCTGCTCTCATAAAAGCCACAGGCTACAATATATTGATAGGTCTGGACCAGATGACATGTGTCTCAAAAATTTAGACTCCACATCATCAGTTAAAAACAGCCTCTCAGCCACATCTGGCAGAGGGAACAAACCTGAGATCTTCTGTATGAAAATATTTTTCTTTCCAAAAACCCAGGCACCACCAGAGAGGGTGTCTCATATAACCCACTCCTCAGAGGTCAGCCCTTCTCTTTCTGGGGTTTGCCATGATTGGAAAACAGGGCATACCTAATGTGTGTCATGGACACATCCTTCCAGTCCAGGAGGACTGTGTGGGTAAAACACAGTGCTGAAAGAAAGTTTGATCTAAGGTTTGTGATACTTGGATTTTTAGTGTGGCCTGCATTTTAAGGGGGAAGAAAATGAAAAACAGCTCTAGGTTTAGATAAATTGGACTGGAAAAAATAGAGGTTTTGTGAAATTAATAACATTCCATCCACAATTAATTTTCATTAAATATTTTGTTTTATTTGAAATAGTTTGTTTCCATCTCAAATGATGTTGTTGTAATAATAATAATAATAATAATAATAATAATAATAATAATAATAATAATAATAATAATAATAATAATAATAATA
>VZUI01035704.1:0-40690 GCA_013401135.1 Cettia cetti | reverse complement strand
AATATAATATAATATAATATAATATAATATAATATAATATAATATAATATAATATAATATAATATAATATAATATAATATATAAAATAAAATAAAAGGCTTAGTTGGAAAAAAAAGTTCAGTTTAATCTATAAACTCAGTTTAATCCTAAGAAGCATTGAGGCCGGATAAATCATATAGTATTACCATGAAGAAAGTCAGGTAATCACTTGCTAAGATTGTTCCACAATGTAAAACCGTTCCATAATGCAAAAAAAATTAGAGTATAGCAGATCCTAAAGTAACTGAGACTTTTACCAGTGCATTCCTAGGAATAATATCTGCCAGCAACTCCGTTACAGATTATAGGGGGAGAGATTTATTTAGGAAGTTATTTACTATGAGGAAGTAGTTGTTAATACCTTTCTATCTATAGTCATAAGTTTTGCTAGGCACAGAGAGGGACCTTCTGATTTAGACAGCTACTGTTATTCATGAACTATAAGTAATGTGGACTCCTTTTGTATTAGACTGTAATGACAGAAAAATGCACATGGTAATTTTAAGTATTTTGCAAGTTGGCACTGATTGCATGAATGTAAGCCTTATTTGCCCGTTTTTCCCATTCTGATTTGACTTTTCTCCATAAATTACCTTATATAATTGCCTATCTTATGCATTTTCAGCTCCACACAACATTTCACTATACTCGTCTGCAATTTTTTGAGTTATTTAGTAGTCAGATCAGATTTTATTAATAATGTCTTCCAATATCAAATATCATGCTCTTTATGTTATCTCCATTCTTATTTTGCTTCAGAACAGCTATATTTCAAGTTCTTGTTTCTGAGTTCCTGCATTTGCTTTAAACTGTAGATTAAATAGCTTCATATTTTATTTTGCTCAAATGGCCACAAAATAGATGTACATACTAATTTGGAGAAGAAGTTTCTACTTAAATCTCAGTTCACCAAGGTGATTAGCCTTTTAATAGTTTGTAAATAGTAAATTGTCCTGACCTTTGCTCTTCTTTATGTATGAAAAAAAATAATGTAAATCAGAAGATGATTTTATGTAACATAGGATTGTCTTCATTAAAATACTTACAACATTATCTATATTTATGTAATAATGAATTCTGAAAGCAGAGGAGTTCTATATTAAAAAAACTGAACTGCTATTTCTTTTCTGGTATTTTCACGTCAAACAGGGCCAGGTCAATGATAAACCCAGGACTGCATAGCAATCACACATTCCTATAATAATAGATTAGCAATACAGTTTGGCTAAAGTTCACTAAACTGTTTTGGTATCCTTACAGCTGAGAGCTTGTAAGAGTTGTTATGAAACTGTTACTGATGATGACCTCAAGAAACATAGCCTTCATCTTAACATTTACTATTTTCAGGGTAGGTTTTTTTTGCCATCTGGATGATTATTTTACTTTGCAAAAAAATTGGCTCCCCATTTCTTTGGGAAAGACTTAGCATTAACTAGCAGATCTTGAGTTGTTTTTCATTTCTCTTATTTTGAAAAAACAAAATTATATAAATGAATTTTAGTTCAAGTGTTTTTTAAAAATATTATTATTATTCCTTTCTGTACAGAATAGTCACTTATGTATTAATCCTGCTTTCAATGTTCTTTTCCAAGACATATTTCATATATTTGGTTTTGATGTCTAAAATTACAGGCTGAGAGTGTTTGTAGTTAAGTCAATATTTGAGCTATGCAGCATAGGCATTTAGAGAAAGGCCAATTCCTGTGCTCATGTAACTGTTTCATTGCTGCAAATTCCTCAGCGAGTGTTGAACTCCTTCATATATTGAAAGAGTGATACAGTAGTTCACACTTGTGCAATAAGCAAATCAGTGGACTAAGAGAATGAAAGAATATTTTAATCTGTTTTCTAAGAGATTAATATCCTGATATTTCTGCATAAAAGCACAACAGTTAGTTGTGATTCCCTGTTAATTTTCCACAATTTTATAGCATTCACTACCTTACTACCATTTTCTTTTTTCAAACATGGTATGGGGTTTATACACTATCTATTAACTAATATTTATGTTGCTAAGTTATAATCTTACAGTTTGTTTCAAGATGTACTTTGTTAATTAACATTTGTTTTTTCTTCTGTTTAGACTTTGACTCTCTCAAAATTGCATTTTGACCGTCATCAGTGCACACAGATTTAGACACTTTGATTTATTAATGCAGCTATTACACTATTGAGATAGACTTAGTAGCAATACTTTCAAACATCTGTTTCTAAGGTGAATACATGATTTTGCCAATTACAGATAAACAATGAAAATAGAAAATCACCAACTCATAAAGAGAATAAAGAAACCCTTTCTGTAGGATTTTGTTGTGGGAGAGATTAGGGGATTTGTTCCTTTTTTTTTAGGAGTCAAAAGAATATAGAAATATATTAGGAATGGACTTGTTATGACCGTTGCATTTGGATGTATCCTTTTCAGTTTGAAGTTTCCCTGTTACAACACTAATATTCCTGAAATCCACCGTGTCAAGACAGTGCTGCTCTGGGATCCCTTGTGACTGATTCAGTCAGGCAGGCTCAGAAATGACCAGTTGTGCCTGGTAGCTGAAGTCCCAGTGCGATTTACGCAGAAGTCAGTAAGTTTATGTTTGTCAGATGCTTGGCACACAAGGCAGATAGCTGCCTTGTGCTACCATAGTTTTTGTCCTGACACATAATCTTCTATGAGTAAAAAGCACCATCATCATACAGCGCACTGTCTGTTGCATCCCGTGACATACCAGATCATTCCTGCCTTCTCTTTTCTGTGGTGTGGGACCACTTTTATGAAGCCTGAGAAAGGAATGAATTTGAGCGTGGTTTAGCATTAAACAGGATAAAAGTAAAGTAAGGGTTGAACTGGAGCCAACCATAGCATAAAACCCTTAAAACATAGTTATAAAAGGCCAGCAGACAGAGGACATATGCAGAGATAGAAAGCAGAATATTTTGTTCCTTGTTGTGGGTGTGAGACAAACTCTCAGGCCATACTCACCAGTATCATATGGCAGCCCTGTATTTGGTTTTGGTTCAGAACAATAATTAGAAACAACTGGTTTGCAGTGACAGTAATCATCCATCTCCAAGGAAGAATGAAATTCATCATCTCCAGGATTCCTTAAATTGAGACAGGATGTTTTTATGCTCTAGTAAACCACAAGTTATTGGGCTTGACAGTATTCACTTACAATTTAAGGGAAGATGATATGTTCCACTACAGGAATTACTGGTGAAATTTTATGGCCTGTGTTAGGCAAAGATCAAACCAGATGATCCTTATGTCTTAAAATCTGTCCTTAAAATTTACAGCTGCTCAAAAAACCCCTTGTAAGCAAAATGATGAAGGGCAAGAGGAGAACTGAAACACCAATCTGAAATGTTTTCCCAATAATAAAGCGCCATTGTTTCCAAGAACATAGGGCATTTCTGTCTGTTTGGAACTATTACATCCCCAGACTTGTTCATAGACAGGGCCTAACCGAAAATATCATAAACACAAAAAAACAAACTGTGAGTTCTCTACTGCTTCCTCTTCTGGCAGTTGAAAGAAATATTGCCTACGCCTCCACAGTGTGCATCACTCATGTCAAGCCATGTGGAGATTTACCTGCCGGTGCAATGACTGTCTATGCAGACTAAGAAATAGTGTCTTCTTACATATAAGAAACTAAGTTCAGGATGACTGAGTCACTCAAAGTTGTGAAGTTTCTGTCAAAGCCAGGGAATAAATAGAACTAAGCATGAATCTATTGTGCTTCTAGTGTTAAAGGCATTCCCTCCTATCCAGTTTTTGCCATTCTGCCTCACATCATGGAGCATTTTAAGAGAGGAAGAGAAGAAAAAAAGGTCTGAGGGAACTAGGCTGTCAAAGTTCTGGCACACAGCAAATCTTTTCTGTTTCTTCTTGCTTAAACTGTGATACTACACAGGGCTCAGAGAGTGGGAGTATTCTGTGTGCAACACTTTAAAACATGAAAAGAAAATGGGGAGAATGGATGAACGCAAAGGGAATTTACCATATGAAATAAGAGAAGGGAAGAAATCTCTGCCTTTTTTTCTGAACCAGTGCAAAAGATGGAGAAGGCAAACACCAAAACCAAAAGCTATTAATTTTATCTTCTGCTTTAGCTTTTAGCTGTACACCTCATCCTTTTTAGAATGAATTGTAGATTTTCAAACTAGTGCAACTTTAATTTTTAATTCCCCATTCTGTTCTAATTCTCCACTATTTATGCTTAGGTTTGGGACAGTTCTGCTGCATGAGAATATCGTACATAAAATTCTAAAAGTAAATCTTGGTTTTATTTGACCTGATTCGGTCTATTTAAACTTTCTTTCACGTAATCACAGTCAAGTTGCTTTAACTTATTCCTATAAAACTGCAAAGATGACTTTGCAGTTTTTCCTTTATACATTCACTTTAAGTCATGAAGCACACAAACAGAAATGCCACAATTATATTTGACTTGCACTTCCAGTTACATAGCTTAGTAAATTCTCAGAAGTTGTTTGTAAGATTATGGAATAAGAAGTACATTACATGTACTTGGAGCAAATGCCAAAAACATGAGAACACACTGTCACAGTATTGACATATACCCTTTTATACCCTTTTATATCACAAAGTATTGATCTGCTCTGTCGAGCTTGCACAGAAGAAAAGAAACCTTGTGTGGCAAGGCAAAATGAGTTTTTCATCTTTTTCAGAATGTTTCCAGAAGATTATACACAATGGATCCTTCAGGTGACCCCACCCCAGAAAATTGTAGGAAAAACATCTTTCTGACCCTTCTTCCTTTTAACTTTCTCTACATCACACACTGGTCATGGCTGGAAAAGGATCTATTCTCAGAAGAATAGCATGTGAAAACTTATCCCTGAATAAGAAAGGTAACAGAGCAGAACACGTAAAAGAAAATATATCTGACCTAATACCTGGGTATGGTAAAAAAACTTGAAAAAGTAATAAGGGATGAGAAATCTGGGGAGTTTAATAATCTCTAGTCACCAAAGCATGAAATTTTAACAACCCAAAAATCATGCTTTCAGGTGTTTGATAGGACTGTGGACAATGCACATTAGCCAGTAAAAGGAAAAGATTGAGAAGGGTTTATCTCTCTTAATTTATTTTAACAGAAATATTCCCTTCTACATGGCATTCATCACTCATGGTTTGCAAAGCATTTTGTGAAAATTATTTCACCAGCTTCAGTTATTTAACTGAAACTCATTTAGCATCAATATCTGATCTCACTTTCTTTGTCTTATCAACTGATACTTCTAACACCTGTATTGGAAAAAAAAAGAACATTTAGTTAAAAGAGTTGAAGTGAAGCAAAAGAAAGCAAAAGTTTTTCCATAAAAGTATCCCCTTTTTGAGCTCAAAAAGATGTTTTTGAGCTCAAAAAAAGATGTTACCAGAGCCTATCCATCTTTAAATTATCTACAGAACTTCATTGGGATGGCAGGTTCAGGTGTACTGAACTGCAGTTCATCATGGGTTGTTCAGGTTTTAACACATGAAGGACTCAATACAATGACAGTTCAATCTCAGAACATTCACTATAATTGTGTTTACTCTGATTGACAAAAGTAAGATGAAGGATCTCATTTAAGGTGCGAGATAACAATAAGTAGGAATGCTCCTGTGAATTTTTCTGCTTTAGTTTCAGCGAAGGCATCAGCTAATAAAATTCATATAGTCCCATATGAGACATCCTCTAATTGCTGCACTCCATCAGTTGTAATGGAAATTGGATAATTTATTATACGACAAAATTGTTAGATTATTGGCGCAAATGTGCTTTTTTGATAGCACCCTCTGGAAAGCAATTTTTCAAATAGCCTTTTATTAAATAAACTTATTTGAAAACAGCCAGCTTTCCTGAAGAACTGTGGATCTCTGAATTTACACACTCATGCTGAGAAGCAAATTACATGTGAAAGCAGAAGAACATCTGCAATTTAAGCTCAATTTATTACTTACAGAATAGCTATTTCATACAGAGTTGCATGACTTTTCTCACTATTTAAATACACCTTTTCTTACCTAACTTTCCAAATGATAAAATGTTCTTGGTAAAAGAGAAGTAAAGACCAAAGAAGAACTAGGATTGCTGCTTTGATAGTTCTCAAAGTCTAGATGTGCTTAGAAACTGTACCATGAAACCTGCAAACGCCATGAGATGTTAAAAAAAAAAAAGAAAGGTCTGCTCAGGGGTTGTCTGAGTGGAAACGTGATTTACTTCATGTAACTGGCAGGGTACTTGGTACACTTAGTTCTCAAATAAGCAGGACTGAAATTTTGGCAAAGATTATGTTGATTCTTCAAGTAATTTCAAGGCTGATACAGCAAATATGGTAATGATGAAATGCTATGTGGCACTACAAGCACCAAGAAGCAATTTGTCTGCTATTCTGTGCGAAAGTATTGTGTGTTTATACAGGATGCAACATAATGCTCTCCCAGTTTAGGATGCGAGTAGTCCAGAGTAAGTAATTTATGAAATTGTATAATTTGCAGGCCTATGCTATTGACCTTTCACTAAAAATGTGAAGTTCTGGTATCTTCCCCCACCCCTTTTTTTTTTTTTTTCCTTTTTAATAATGAGCTCTTTCTCTTTGCATAGGCTGTTGAGGGTTTTTTAATAAATCTCAGAAAATTTGCATGTGACTTAGAAGTGTAAAATTTTGCAGGAACATTGACAGTGAAGTAATTTGTAGCAAACTATTTCTGTCGGGAAAGAATTAAGGAGCATAAGGTATTTTATAAATACATCAAAGGAAGAAAGTGGTAAAGAAAAAACTGATCTGGGAATAACTATTCAAAACTAGTTATGGCAATGCAGATTTCTAAGAAAACAACATTGCATAAGGGTGAGAAGAAAAAATGGTAAAATACTGAAAAATATTCAGTCCTAAAGTCTGCCTAATCTCCTCATTTGCTACTCACTTTAGACATAGTGATCTCAACACACAGCAGGAAATTTTTTAATAACAAGGTACTGTGCAAAGTTTTACATTGCAAAATCTGGGTCAGTTGCAATCCAGAAATCCAACAGAACAGGACTCTTTCAGAATGCGTTTTGTACTGCAAAGAAGAAATGAGTAGAGGTAAAGGAAGTTGCACCAGTACTGAAATTCCCTCCATATTCTGTTGTTAACACTAGGAAGAAAAGGGTGAAAAACTGTGTAATGTGGCTGGCAGTGCCAGTGCCCAGGAAGAAGAATCACTCTCTGGTCTGGTTTCCTTCTACAGCTCAAGCTGACATTTCTCCAATCTATGGAGACTTGTACTTGCTCCATGGCTGATCACGGATCCCAGGTAATCTGAACATTGAGTATTGATTACATATGGAATGAAGTGACCCTCAGATTTACAGCCAGTTTTTGCTTCCTTATGTGGAAGTCTATTGCACAAAAATTCTCAGTGTTTAACAACTGTTGTTTTCCAAACACAATAGCAGAGGTTTTGCCAAGAGCACAGGGGTTATACAACAGTCTCTACTATATTTGTAGTACTGTTTAGTTCTATACTGAAAAGAAGCTGTGGGTATTGAGGTAGGAAGAGCATGTAGGATTTTCTTTAATTTTTTTGCCTTATGATGCATCATCTGGGGCATGGTCAGGAGTTTCCACTGTGGCGACAAATGACACAGGATCTGCCATTGCTTCCAAATAGAATAGGTTCTTGTGGAACTTCTAATCAACATAGGATCATGTCTTGAAACCTTTTCAAACCAAAAGCAAGAAAGAAAGCTACTAACCTCAAAGTCATTGACACTTCTGACTGTGACTTGGGTCTATTGAGCAGTGACTAGGGATATGTTCTGAAAACTTCCCTTCTTATATGCTAGCTGAACAGAAAATCCATTTTCAAGTGCCTGCTGAGATCTTTTGCTGGTTCATACCTGGGAGGCCATTGAACCCACAGGAGTGTGGGATAGATCCATAGGCATGGTTTTAGACACGCAAAAATCATGTGTGGGTGTGTACTGGGAAGGATGAATAAAGAAAAAAAAGGTAAAAATGAGTATGTGTGAATTTCATAACACACAGCAGCATTTTAATTGCATCTGACCATTTCAGTGACAGCTTTTAGGAAAGCTAGCATTCTTCTAATGGCTTTCATCTTGAGACCATACAACACTGCATGGAATATGTTAGTAGTACTATTTCCTACATAAAGATAGGCAGAAGAAAATGGAGTTGCCCAGGATCACTTAGTCATTCAGCCAGTGGGAGAATGAGGATTTTTAATGGGAACACTTAGTTCTAGAAGAGTCTTCTGCTCATTATTCTCTACCCATTCCCATTTAGGTGAATGAAAAGATCATCTGTAATAGTTATTGTTGGGACCAGATGTTTTTAACTGTGCCTTCTTTCAGGAAGATTTTCTTCCATCTAATCCAGAGAACACAGTAAATGGCAAATAGAACAACAGCTTTTTGGAGATTTCTGGGATTTTATAAAATAGCAAAACCCAGGGTAAAAAAACCAAGCATTTTCAAAGATAAAACTTCCTTTTTTTAAAATAGTAAAATTATTTTATCAATTTTTAGCAAAAATCCATGTTAAATTATATTTTATAATGTTTATATGAAAAAAAATGCAGTGTTGTCTTTTTACCTTGTCAATGTGCAGGTACTGTATATGATAAAAGATTTGTAAATTTTCAAGTAAGGTAATAAAAATAGTTCTTCAACCATTAACATTTGGTAGATTTAAATAGTTTCCTATTTTTTCATATTTGTGCTATATCTGTATCGAGATTATGGAGGCATAATTTTTATTTTAAAATACACTGTTCAAAAAAAGCACTTCAAACCATGTAACTTTACTGAAAAATTAAGAATTCCAGGGTTAGCTTCCTTTCACAAAATGAATTCACTTCATTTGACTCCTTCCATTGTAACATGCAGGCACCAATCACATTAACGCATTATTTTTCAGTAGGACCTTCCCTTATGCAGTACAAGTAAAGATCTTACCACATAATGTACCCCCATTTCAGGTATTATTCACTACTCTTCCCTGTGTAGCCACCTGCCCCATGCATTGCACACTATGCCGACAATTAGAAAACTTATTCATTCCCTTTCCTTTCATTGTGGGAAGCATCCATGAAATCAAAGATACATAAGATTCACAAAAACTTGTAAATTTCTTCTTAAAAGTCACTCTTGGAAGAGGGGAAACTGAAGCAGAAGGCACTTAAGGTCAAATATTTCCATTAGTATGGCACGTTAAACATCACTTCAGCACTTGACTCATAGCAGTAATGTACAGCCCTCAATGATACAAGGTGTAAGTTCAAAATCCTGCCCTCCAGTGATTTAATTTACATTTCACTGAGTCTCAGACATTAAGTTGTCAGGAGCAAAAATGGTCCAGCTGGAGGGGGAGGGAAGAAATGCAGCTTCAGCACTGCAACTACACGTGATACACAGCACTGGGATGATGTGGGATGATGTGCTGTTTTTCAGAAAGAGAGAAGACTTATCAAACTTCCTCCTATGAATCTCTGTCTGTTTAGGAGTCAAGGAATGCAAGATCACTAATTGCCCTTGAAATATCTAATTCATCATCATGTCAGAAGCACAGATTATCTTATCTTTCAGCCAATGGCTTAGATCATTTGCTTATTGTGAGCAACCCAAGGTTTTTAAAGTTAAAAAAACCCAAAAACTTCTAACCAAACCAAATCTATCAAAGCAGCCCTATCAAATCTGTAGCTAATTTTGAATTAGACATTACAATGCAGTTGAAAAGAATTAGGAAAAGAATATCAATGGTAAAAATCATGCTTGCTTGTCCATTCTGTCCCTAAAGACAGGTCCTGACTGTCTGCCAGGCAATCATGCAGTAAATGACACAGTTGCTGCTGGGCCCTAGGTATTTTCTCCTTCCATTATCTTAGTGACATCCATTCTCTGATCTTTAATAGTGGTTTGTGCTCCCAGCTCCTTGCTGTTGTTCCTCTTTCTTCTGCTTTTCTCTGCAGCCTCCCTCACCCTCTATGATAGGGAAGAAGGCATGCAAGTTGGAAGCAAGTAAATAATACACGCTTTTCTTCAAAGTCTTGTCAGAACTTCTAAGAATAATCTGGGCTGCTATCTAAAATTTCAGTTCTCTTTACTTTTCCTGCTTGGTTTGCAAAAAGTCTCTTGTATTTTTTGTTGTTTTTGTTAGTCTCTCATTAGTATGCAATTCCTTTTTCTCACCAGAAGTTTAGGTGGCAGCAGGAATCACGTGGTCAAAAGGGAACAGTTTCCAAGGTCTGGCACTAAATCTGATATTTCGCAGGTGAAATAATGTTCTTTTTATCAAGGGAATCAGGAGGACAGTGAAAATTTTTTTGCAGAAGAAATTGGGGGAATTAAATTCTGTCATGTGGTTTCCTATTGATAAATGTATGGGTCACTCAAGTTGAAATATTTATATCCCTTACTTAAGCAATGGAAAGCAGGTTTTAGGCTTACCAAAGCTAACGAAATCTCTTCATGGGCAAGTCATAGAGGAGAATCAGGAATTTGAGCAAGTGGCATTTATAGCCTTTTGCCCACAGGAGGAGTGAACAATGAGTTTATGGAGCTCAGAGCTCTGCTCCAAGCTCCAGAGATGGTGGTGCTGAGAAAGCACAGGCTGTTCCAGCATTATAGTTCAGCCTCTTGTCCCAGCTTCTCACTTTCTTAGTTCTGCATCATTTCCACTCATGGTTTCTTGTACTAGTCATATTGTCCTGTCCATAATATTTTATCTCCAGATCCTCAGGCTTGTCCTTTTTTAAGAACATACATTTCTTGATTCTCTCTCTCAGCTTTTCCTTGTAGTCTAAAATTGCTTTGGCCACTGCCAGCCTTTCCAGACATTCCCAGTCCTACTCATATTTCCTGGTTTACCCATCCCAGTCTCCCTGCCAAGTCAGTCCTCACTCTTGAAAAGAGCTAAATAGTTTGGTTCAGATTTTTCCAGAAGAATTCAGCCTGAGGCAGCTATGAAGCATAGGAATTTCAGCCTAAATGGTTAAAATCTGGCAAAGTTTTATGCAACATGAAAGAAGGATTTTAATAACAAGCAGCCCCACTAGCCAAATTTGTATAAATCCTAATCTGGTTCCCTTTGAAGTCAATGTTAAAAACCCCAATGGCACCATTAATTTTAAAACCTTAATACAGTTATCAAGTAAGCACATGCTTAAAGTGCTTCTGTGGATTGGACAGCAATTAAAAATGAGAATGTACCTGGAGTTACTATGAACATGAGTACATCATTTGCATTTACTACTTTCACTTCCGTTTTATGAATGTATCCAATGAAATCTGAAAACTTTCTCCTTGAAATTAATCATTGAACAATGTAGTAGCAAGGGCTGGAGTGCCAAGCGCATGGAAAATGAAGAAAATTGATAAAACTGATGTTTCTGCATCATTTCTGTAAATGTTCCACTACAGTTCTTTGTTGTGGCTGCTTTGGGTATTTCAGTCTGTAAGCATTTTGAGCATGTGTTCAAAGTAGCATGGGAGAGAGGAACATGATCTTTTCCTTTGTTTTCGTTTATTATTCCAAAGAACATGAAGGACTCTTTCATGTTCTCCTATGGTGTGCAATGCTTTTGAAATTCTTATGCAGGGCATGTTACAGTCTAGTAGCCTTTGGCAATATGGCCAGGATACAAGACCTCACAGAAAAAAAAAAAAAAAAAAAAAAAAAAAAAAAAAAAAGTGAAGAAAATAACTAATGAGACTGTGACGAAAAAAAATACATTGGCCACATGTCATAAAGTTGTGGCATCCAGACTTTTTCAGAGTCCAAAACAACGGAGGAAGCTGTGTGTGTCTCATATATTGTGTAGATGCAGTCCCTTTTTGATGATAAATACTCAAAACCCTACAATCCCCTCTTGCACGTCATATTTCCCAAACTAACTCAGAGGCCATGTATAATAACTAAGATATAATTCTTTTTCACATTTTACTCAGATATAATTATTTTAGTTATGAAAGTTAACATGTCATAATCAAGGTAATCATAAGAAATGTATTTTGTGAGCATGAAAACAATGTAAGTAGTATCTAATCCTTTTTATTATTTTTTCCTGCTAGGAAATTCTGTTTCTCTGCTGCCCTTTGGAAATAATGAACTGTCTTTATTCTAAATTCCATAGTGATTCTTCTAAGTAGCATAATTTGTAAATGTAATTTTCTTTACTATTCACTGCTGACTTCTTCCAGGTAGCTCTTGAAGGTTGAATGACTTGTTTGTGATGTGACTTTCTCACTAGAAAATGCATTAGAAAGATTAGTCTTACTCATATTGGTGTAATTAAAATCATAACTATGTCCAAAGCCTTTGCTGCTTGTTGAATGCCTCAGTTTCTCATTAATCAGAACCCAATCCTCTCCAGAGCTCTCAATGAAATATTGGTTCATTCACTCCTGCCAAAAGAAATTGTTTCCAGTTGAAATCGACCTAATTCTAATGAACAAATTGTTAATTCATTTTCTCATTCCAGTTTCTCAAGGATCAGGGTACAAATTGGATTACTACCTATCTTCTTTCAAGTGACCAGCTGATTTCTGATATTTGCACATATTTTTTAAAATTTATGTAAATTTCCTTCTTGCTTTTTTAAAGCAAGGTCTCTGTTCTGTTTTGAGGGGTTTTTATTATTGCCAGTACTTTCATATTTCCACAAACAATTGCTCTTTTGATCTGTAATAGGCTTAAAATTATTTTCCTAGTCATGTAGTAGCTCCACTCATAAGGTATCTGGTCCAAAGTTGCACGTTATTTTCTTCTTTAAAAAGGCCCTATTGGGATTCAAAAGTGTTCACTTTCAACATTGTTCCCAACAGTGTTTAGACAGCAGTAGATTTTCAGCAAAAGTTCTCAGTCATTTGCCTCTGTGGTAGAATTAAATGAAGTAGTTAAAAAAAAACCCTCAACCCAAAACCCTAGAGCCATCCCAGTTCATTTCTTTGCTTCCTCCTCTCCTTTTCTTTTTTTTTTTTCCCCCTGAAGCTTTTTCCCAGGCATCACATGACCTTCTCATATTGCTGTGGTTCTGCAAGTATCTTATCCTGAATAGGAAGAGGCCTTCCTTCCTTATGCTTTTGTCTTGCAGGGTAATGCTGCCTTCTGATTATGTGATTCATCATGGAAACAGCACATGGGGAAAACATAAGTGCTTCTTACACCTTTTAAGGAAAGTTTTTCCAAACAACAGATAAAGACAATCAATTAATTCTCATGGAAATTTTAAATTAAAGCTTTAACCATATCATATTATAAAATATTGTGCAATAACTCAATAAGGAAACGTCATTAATATCAAAATGTAGTAACACAAATGCAGGCAAATATATAGAAATTTCATTTGTAGTGCCCTATTAATTTGCAGGACAGTTATTGCAGTGCCAATAATAATTGGCAGAGCATACATAGATATTGTGAAGACACTTTTCCTTTGGTTTCCTGTACATAAATGTTATTGTAGAGCAGTTCTAGCATCTAATGAAGCCAACCAGGTTTCTTAAATTCACTTCCCTAGAAGCAAAAGAAGGCCCAACAAGTGTCAAGTGGCACATATTGATCACTCAAAGACTGTATTTAATATTAGAATTTTATATAAAGGTGGAAAATAATGTAAATCCTCTAGTAAGTTACTTTATTAATAAATATTTATTGCCTGGAAGGACAGGAAACTTGATTTCACTGTAGTGTGTAATAGAGATTTTTAAGAAAGTAAGGAAACAAAACAAATTTGAAGTCTTCAAAGCCCAGATCCTGGAAGATATTTATAGAGTTAAGCTTATGGAAGTTAGGCCCTGAAATACTGTTTAGGCTAACTACTAGGTGCTTACGTACCCAGCTGCCTCCAGTTTCAATGCACACACCTCTAAGAAACAAGGACTATAAGTTTGTAAGACACATATTCTACATTTCCAAACAGTTTCCAGCCATTTATATGTAATAAGGTACAGGCAAACTCATCAGAAAGGCAGAGCTAGGGTACACAGTCCAAGAGAGAGCACATCCTTTGGAAGCTCCCAGTTTTAGCAGGACAACACTGCAAAGCTGAGTGTTGAAAATATCGAAGTAATGCCATTCAGGTGAAAACAGAATTTTGCTTTTTCCCTCAATGGGAAGTTGAAATACATTCAGATTTTGATATGTGTTGGAGCATGTTCCTTATTAGAGATATTTTTCATTGAAGAAAAAGAAACAAGGAAAGAAACAAAAAAATAACCCCATATTGTTTCTATTATTTATCTGAGCTTTAAAAATATTTTTTCATTTTAAATTTTTAAATTTGGAAGATGCTTTAATGGCAAAATTAAAATTTACTACATACAGAGGGTGCAAAATTGGGTCTGGACCTTGTTAGCTCTTGGTTATGTCTCAGGAATAAAAAGGAATAGAAACTGAAAAATAAATATAAAACTAACCTAGAAACATTGTATAAGTTGAAAAGGTACCATGGGCAGAAAATCAAGGCAAGATAAAAAGAAGAAACTTTAAAGTTCTTCAGTAAGAAAAGGTGATGGGTTTATCTGTGTATTCTGTCCTCAAAGACTGAACCCTTTTCCACCTGTAGAGCCCCTGTACTTCTATTGCAGCCTTTTATTTATATATATATATTTATATTTTATATATATATATATTTTCACACTTATATATTTATATATTTATATAAATACATATTTATATATTTATATATTTATATATTTATATATTGCAGGTAATTTACCTGGCAAATATGGGATTTTTCAAATGTTCTATAAGCCAGTCATTGGTATGTTGTTTTAGATAGATAGATAGATAGATAGATAGATAGATAGATAGATAGATAGATAGATAGATAGATAGACTTCTTAGTCTTTTGTTAAATATAAAAAAAATGTTGACAATAAAACTCTTTATTTTATGTCAATAAACACAGCATACCACCTGCCATTGGTGCTATATTCTGCTGTTGTACTGTGTTGTCTGAAGTTGAAACAGTTGAAAGGGAAAGGAATATATTAAATGAAAGTGTCATGAATGTGATTGTACTAAAAGAAAAGAGAAAACTGCAAAAAAGAAAAATCTGAAGCATTAAGAAATCTCTATCTCAAGAAAAATGGGCTTCCAAATGAAATCAATTTTAGCAAGCTATTTAAAAAGAAACAGGATTTGGCAAGATGCATTTAGATGGTTTAATAACTATTTCAATTTTTGGCCAAGTGAATCCATAGTCTAACAGGTGTTTTTTTTTATATATACCTAAAAGTTGCCCTTACTGTTCATTATTTAACAGTAAGGTCAAAATGTTGTTAAACATCATCCTAACTTTACAGTTTGATATAAATATTTATACTGTTTGTATACAGTAGTTCTTATAAATGAAAGTAAGATTTTTGTGATCCCCTAAAGTGTACAGTCTCAACTTAAAAACAGTGTCATGTGATTCTATTTTTCTTGAGTTATCATTATCATAAATGTAAGTTCTAACTGCAGTAACTACAACAAAGAGAAAAAAAATCCTGGTTTAGAATTGTGTTTTCAGCTGTGTTACAGCTGAAGAATTCCTGGAAAGTCAGTAGATTAAATTCAGACCACTCTGGCAGTGTTTTCTCTTCCTGTAACATTCACATTTAAAAGAGTGAGAAGTAGCACTTGCAGTTTCCTAATGATCGGTTACAAGATGCCTATTTTCTGTACAAATATAGAGAAAAACATTCAATACTTTTTCTTCTAGAAAAGTTAGTGGAAATATAGATATTAACATATTATATAATATCATGTATAATATATATTTTATACGTACATTTCTTAATATATGAATATATTTTTGTTGTTGCTATCATTATGAATTATTACTATTGATGAGGTGTTGATATATGTGCCTTTTCCATGGCACAAAGCAGCCCGGCTGCAGCCCCCTCGGTGCTCTCTGCCTTTCCCGAACGAGCTGTAAGCTGATGGGCTCAGGGGAGCTGCACAGAGCCCGGGAACTGCAGCACTCTGAGTGAGCTGCGAGCTCTCCAGCCTTTGCAAACTCTCCTCCTTGAAGATTAATATTTTCAGGAGTCCTTGAGGAAATCTGCCAAAAATGACTGTCATTAAAACTTTGCCCAACCTTAGTAACTCTCTGGAATATTTTGATCAGATCTCAGCTCAGATAGCAGGGAAAGGAGCTTCCTTTGATTAACAATGGTTGGACTTAACATAATCCACAGCAGGAAACTCCATCCTTTATTTCAATGCACAAGTAAACAGAGCAGCAGTTGCTGTTATCAGCAGCTCATGGGGCTAACTTTTCAACAGTCTTTCAATCCAAAATTTTCCAAACAAATCTTCAGTCACACAGCAATAATAAGGAAAATAAGTACTGTGAGAAAATGTTTAATGTTACCAAAAGGAAAATCAATGCAATTACTGGTTTCTGTTCTGTTTTAAATTTTTTTCAACCCCTACAACATGGAGGGTTAGAAATTAAACTCTGTGGACTATCTTGTGCTCATTAATTTCATTTTGAGAAGTATGTGTGTTTTAGGATATTTTCTCACTACAAATTCTAACTCTTCTAAACAGCCTGATTCTTGGATAAGAGGCTTCAAACCATAGAGCTCTAACATCCTGCAACATGATTGCATTTCACCAGTAAATTTTATTGTCCTTACAAGTTCTTTTTCAAGTTTCAATGTAATAATTGTCTTCTCTTAGTTCTACACTTTTAGTAACTGTTCTTTCAAGACATATTTTATTAGTAATGTGCTGTATCAAAATTACCTCCAAGTGAATTAACCAGGTTAAAGGGTGAGAATACTGAGTGTGTTTGGACATTTTACTATTTCAAAGTCAATTTAGTTTTAGGTCTAACATATCATATTTACTTTTCATAGTTAATACTGAAGCAGTTCTAAATTCCACACTGGTTTGAAATGGCACTCAGAAGCTGACAACACAGTCAAAGATGAAAATCAGTAGGAAATAGGCATGCAAAAGCCAGTTGAAATGAATACTAGTCAAAGTGTGTGTTAGGGAGAAGTTGTTTGGAGTCACTGGACAGGAAAACCTACATATAGGACTGCAGAAAAACTCACAGGTGAAGAGCGATGGACAGTGTAACTTTTTATTTTCTACACCTACTAAGCAACCTTTGATTACCAAAAAAACAAAGAGAGAAAAAAGAAGTAGCATAGCTGCCCACCTATAAATTCAAAATTTAATACAGGCTGGATATAGATGAAAAGATTCAAATCACAGAGCACTGGGGAACAACCACAGGAAATATGCCTGCCATTAGCAAAAAAGTTTTAGTTTGAGTTCCAGCTGCAAACTGTTTTCATGGAAAAATGTCCACATACATTTTAAGAAGCAGCCATGCAGAAACTTAAAATCCTTTGTAGGTCCTACTAATTATTTTAAATGGAAAGGCCTTACTAATTCCCTAACAGAAACACAGAAAAGCTACCTTACTGTCTAAGAATAGAGGAATTCTTCAGTTAGTGCTGAGGAGAATGGGATTAATGAGACTAATGGTCCATGCGCGGATGCTGATCTCTTGCTGCCAGAAGCCAAACTGATTTCAGCTCTGGCATTCCTTCACTGGGTGATCCTGGCCCAAAGCCCAGCAAGCAGCCAGGGACCAGCTCCACTGGCCTCTCGCATCAACAAGAGCCTTCAGATCAAATCCTCTCTGATATGGCCCAGGGGTGTGCTAGAGAAAGTTAATAATCATTGGAGCTGTTAATATTCTCCAGCTTGGCCTTAGTGAGTTCTGGAAGGTAAATGGATTATGGACAGTCAGTCAGTTTGACTTCAGACCTGACAGCAAAGACACAGTGACTTCATCCTATTCCCAGTCATTCCTGAATAGCTTCCATGTGTCCTTACTCACAGCTCAGGTGCAGAAATGAAATATCACAAGAGCCCCAAGGCTCTTCTGTGAAACTTTTCCAGGAGTGAATTTGTTCTGGTACCTCAGAATTTGTTCCTGTCACAGAGGAGAGGCTGATTTAAGATTTAAATGAAGCCTGCAAGATGTCAGCTGCGGCTTTGCCCTTTGACTTCTCCGTTCAAGAAAAAAATTCACAGGCTGTACAAAGTCTGGCAAAATTATGAAATTTTTCTTCCTGTTGTTGCTTTCCATTTCATTTTCATTTTTTAAAAATAGCTTCTTATACAGAAAGAGAAAGAAAGCAGAAATAATATTTAAAAATCTTGTTCGCAATTGTGTGTTAAAAAGAATGCAATAGATGTTGTGTCACATAAATTGGCAATGATTGCTCTTTTTGCAATGCTTTCTCTTTTTTCAATGATTATGAAAAAAATTAATCTTAATATTCTATGTTTTCACTTTTTTCTCTATCATAGTTCAAAGTTAGCAGGCATAATATTCTAAATTATCTACAAATTAATGACTACTTTTATTCTAGTAGATCTGCTGTGTTTATGGTTTTGGGGCATTTTGTGACCCTACCTGTCTAGTCCCCTTTGGATGATGAGTTGCTCACCTGTCGGTTTCACTGAAGACAGGACATGTTCAGCCTGCTATTATACAGCATTAATGATCTGTCTGTCCATTCCAGGCAGAATGAAAAGTAATGCTGCCTTTTTCTGAGATGGCAATCTACCTTTTGTATGACAGCAAAATAGTCATGGAAGAGCAGAAAAAAGACCCCAATCCTCTTGGAAGCCCATGGGGATTAACTAGGAGAATGCAGGTTTCTTTTTTTCTTAAAAAATCACCTATTTTATTGGATCTCCCAGTTGTAACACTATTCATCTTTGAGGCTAATGAAGTTCCCTTGTGAATCATGCTGTTTGAACTATGTGGGGCATATCTTGATTAGCATATGTTTCTTCTAAAAATACATTTTGAAACCCCTGGAACTTGCCATTTGTATGAAAGTCATACTAGACTTTCAACCTTGCATCACAGATTATAGGACAAAAACTTTACTTTTAATCTTTATGGAAGGACGTCTGGCTTTGTCTGCAATTCCTCTCCCCAGTGAAAATTTAGCACAATAATTCCCTCCAGTACACAGTTAAAAACAAAACAAAACAAAACAAAACAAAACCAAAAAAAAAAAAAAAAAGAAAAAAAAAGAAAAAAAAAAAAGAAAAACCCAGAAAACAAGTTTCTCAATGTGAAAGTGAAATAGAAAACTTTGAGTTAATACTTACTTTAATATAGTCTAATTTGGGAACTCCCAGGGAACTGAAATTTTAACCAGAATTCTCAGTTTATGTTTTTGGTTTTATTTTTTTATATTCAAGTCTCTTTGTTCAGGTGTCTGTGGTCCTGGCTTCAAAGACATAAGGGTTACAATGTCAGCCCTGGGCCTAAAAAGAGTATTGTCAGGGAACACTGCCAGATCCTGTTCTTACAGATTTACTGTGTGTGTTGTCTATACCCCATCCCTGTTTGAACACCAGACTCAAATGGACAGCTAGGCATGTGTTGTGCCTAACACTGCATTCTCACTTTAGGATATCGAAGTACAAAGAACAGTCGTGAATTGTGAGCTCCGTCCTTAACTATGATGAAATCTGTAGAGCCAGTGAAAGTGTGGCTACCTGTTCTTCCCAGAAAGACCTTCAGTGTGATTTCCACTGGTTCAGAACAACCGTGTTCTGGTCACTGGTCCATCCCTGGCAGAGGGGCCGTTCCCAGGAAAGCACAGAGTGCTTTCTCTGGAGGTGGCTCAATGAAGGCAAGCTCCCAGGGTTGCTGCCAGTGAGGATGTCACAACTCTGCCTCCTTTTAGCAACCTGACCTGTCCTTGGTCATCAGCCAAGTCACTGTGCAGCAAGAATGTAAACACAGACGACATCATCTCTTGACATGAGTCATCATCTTTTTGTCTTAATCTAAACAGTTTTTCACCCTACCTGATGCATTTTTGTCATGCCCTGAAAAGTGAAAAATTTTATTTTCTTACACTGCACGTAGACTAGCACTTTGGGAACTGACTTGACTAAAATGATACTGCAACAATGTCCAACAATATATGCAGATGGTTTTGTTGCAACTGTATTTTTGAACAGGTTATATATATATATATATTTATAAAAAAATATATAAAATATGTTTTGAAACATACTTCCCATTGACCTGTATATACTAATGAATCTGAATGTAAAATGATACCCAGGAGAGTATTATACAAGATAATCGATATATTAAACCATGGCCTTAACCTGTAGCAAAACAAGTGCTGAGTCTTTTTTTTTTCCCTTAATAAAATATAAAGCATATACTGCAGTTTCATCATCTCTGTCTTTCCAGGAGGTGCACTGTAATGGAAGATGAAAGTCTAGCTTGCTAATACTGTTTCTAAACATTATATAATGATCAACTTTTTGGTTAATGTATGAAACTTCTCATACTTTCTATTACTTCTTCTAATAAAAAATTCTCCCTTTTTTTTAAATTAAATCGCCTTCTGAGGTAATCACTGACACAGAAAATCACTCTCCGCGACATTCAATTTTATTCCAGCCTTTTCTGATTATACGGACTAGGGTTGCAGCCAGCAGTTTCTTGATACCAGTCATTGTGAAATGGCCATATTTACCTGTCATGGGCATGTTAAGTAAAGTTTATACACCTCACTTTCCTTCAAAGTATCTGGTTTTCCTTCACATGTGTAAAGCACATCAGCACTCACTCATGATTGTTCATGTAACTGGAGCCTGCCAGATGCTTAAAGATCATGGCCTGGTATCCTCTGCTGAGGCATGAGGGAGATTGGTCATGACTTAAAACTGCATTTTTAATTATGTTACAGTATTTTCTTGCTGAACATTACAAAAAGATACTTTTTGTCAGACCATTTTTATGCAATCCTCTGTAGCAAATTTTGCAAATTTTCAAGATAGGTCTTTCATGTGAAGCAAAACAGGTCTTTCATTGCAAAAATTAAAAATTGAAATTAACATAGAATTATGTGGGCAAACAGAGGATTCCTACTAGCTGTTGTGCTGCTGGCAACCCTCCTTCAGGCTGGAAAACCTCTTCTCCATGAGCTGACTTCTGTTTCAGAGGTAGTTACTCCTATATTCTGCCAGCAAATGCCATTTGGTATTGCTATATAAATCTCCAGTTCAAAGTGACATTTCTGTGTTTTCTGCCTGTCAGTGTTACTCTAGCTCTTAGTTTTCATAGAGATTAACCTTTAGTCAATTAATACACTAATTCCATATACAAATCAGACTCAAAGAGCTATTTCCCATAGGATGCAAGCTTTTTATCTACATATAAAAATCAGGGAGTGCCTGAGATAGAAACAGCAATGATTCAAATCCATTTATTAGTCTGGGAAGAGCAGACCTGCTACTGCTTAATGCCTTTGTGCATCAGCTTATGAATGCTTTGTTTAGTTAGGCATTAAAATTTTTGAGATATTCTCCCAGAAGATTAAATGTCAAATCCAGGAAGCCTTGCACACCACAGTGGACTTTTATGTCTGTGCTAAGGGAAAAATACAATTCTGTAATATTGCAAATTGAAGTGATTAGATAACCTAAGACTCCTTTATCCTGCACAAGATAAGTATAGTATTAAATTGTGCACCCTGAAAACCCTTTTGCTTTCCTTCTTCAAGGATGAAAAGAGACTGGAAACTTTCAGCTGACTGAAATAATTTTCTATCATCGTGCAAAGAATATCACAAGGCCTCGTGAAAAAAGATTTCGTGGTGTTTCTGAGTAACCATCCTTCTAACTCACTTTATGAATCCTTTTTTCTTCCTGTCATAAGACATGAATATAATGTATAAGTGTAAATACATGTGTTTCAAAAAGTGCTTTCAGAAATGAAAAGTAACAAAGAATGTTAACTGATGCCAGTATGCCCCATAAAAATTCATAAAAATAATGGTGGTATCATTGCATGTTTATGGTTTTTGATAGAATTTTGCAGTTTGTTTCGTTGTAGCATATGGACATTGTAGACGTATATTTTACTTTCTGTAGAAAACTTTAGAAAAAAAGCTGTGTTCAAGGCAGTGGAAGTTCCATGTGCCGAGTTTGTGTCTCTTGTTGAGCTTTTTGCCTTCTGGATGACTGAAGTAACCTAGGTAAAATTAAAAGAAGTCTGATCAAAAGTTTTATTGATCTGTGCATGTGATATTAATAAAATGGATTGTTTTCAAAATCAGTCTTCTGGTCATTTCCTAGCTAAAATTAGGGTTTCCTCTGAGAAATATTACATTCTATACTTGCAGTTAAAATTGTACAAGGAATCAGGCATTAGCAAAGAAAATCCAGCAGAAAGCAATATATCTTTAAAAACTTTTGAAAGATTTTGTTTCTTGAATAATTAATTTCCATTTTCTTTTGTAGTCAAACAGAATGCTTTTCATTATCAGTATATTATTCCTACAACAAAGCTGATATAATAATCTTAAACAATTCTTAAATATTTTTGTTAGTTTCAGTGAAAATAAAGGTGACTTTTATCTACAAGACTGATTTTCAGGCTTAGTCAATTAGTCTAGTTGGAGTTCAATTGTGACTTGGGATGGGATAAAAATTATTTCAAAATTGAATTTAATTTACAAAAAGTAGAAGATCACTGAAGCACTTCAGATAATAATCATTTCTTAGAAGATGTGATAGAACTTCCTAGAACTGTTTATATTCATGATGAATTATAAGTAAGGAATATTAAAGAAGAGGACATTAACTAATTATTATGAGAAATTAATGTATCTGAAATCAATATCCAAAATACTGAAAAATATGATGATATCTATTTTGCATCATATTCTTCCTCTAAAACTCTCAAGAGGCTTCATTTTCAAACTGCAGTCATGCAAATGCAGCCATTTATGTACCCAAGAGAGGATTCCTGTGGCATTATATACAAAGAAAAAATAATGGATTATTATATTGCAATTGATGAAGTGAAACATATAATCTGAAAAATGTTTTTCAAAATTATTTACTTAACTTTATCCAATGCTATGTGGTTTGTCAAGGTAAATGACACAAACTAGGTCCACAAAAGTGTGGAAATGACCAGTGTCTGGAATCTTGTGAGGAGTAATATTCAATCATATGAGTATGAAAATGAGTTTTTTTCCCCACATAGCAACATCTAAAAAATTTTAATCCATGCAGTGGTCCTGAAGGTCACATGGATGAATACTGAGAAAGGTGTTTCTCTTCCTACCTTGCTCAAGGGACCCATCCTAACCTCTCCCACCCAACCAAGCTCCAGAATAACCACACCCTTTTACTGGAATTGCTATAGAGTCCCCAATCTCACATTTTCTGAAGTATTTATTTCATAATTCTTCTTAGTTTTACCATTCCTATCTATCATGAAGAGAAAGAAATTGTGAATACAGATAGATGACCTTGGGAGCAGAAGATTCCATATTTTCAAACAGGCTACACAAGAAGAGAAAACAGTGTTTTACTACTTGAAGTGTTTCACACCACTGGGTCAGAACTTTGGTGAGCAGACTGCCCCTACCAGATAAAATGGGACCTGAGGAAATCTGAGTATGAAATAAAGGCCAACTGTATGAAGGCTATGAACCAGTCAGTTTACTCAGTGTGTTGACACGATGTTTAGATGTATCAGTGTTTCTGACAGAATACCATGACCTAGATATTCTGTTAATATCATGTACCTGTTAATATCGTGTAAACGTGTGCTTATATTCTAACATGGGAATCCCATCAGGAAAAGATGACAATTATGACTCTTCTTTCAACATTGCTTTCTGAAGCTGAGATTGATTGATAAAATACTTGACAGACCATCCTCCAATGCTTCATCCTGGCCACAGCTTCCAGCAAATCCTGGTGTGTGTCACCCAACAGGAGCTCTGGTGAGCGTCTTGCAGTGATGTCTCCTTCACCACCAAAGGACAGATTTTCAGGATGGGACAAGGTCTGTGCTTTAAGAATAAGGCTCTGTGAGTCAGCAACCTTTGGCATCCCTGCTCTGGCAGATGTCCAGCCCTGCTTCTCCCTGCCAGTGCTATCTGCAGTCAGCATGAGGAAAAGTCTCTTTAATTGGCAGGTCTCCAAGCTTTATTCCCTGAAAGCTCAGCTCCAGCCAGGCAACTCTGCCACACAGCCACAACTATGTCACTGATTGACTTCCTTCCAGCCAAGGCCAGTGGTCACAGGCATGGTGCACTTTTGCCGCAGCCATCACTGCCAAGGAAAACTGGGCCTAGAAAACCCCTGCCATTATTCCTGCAGGAAAAAAAAAGACATGGAAAAGCAGGGCTATAAATGCTCAACCCAAAGTGTCTTCCTCTTATCCAGAACAGCTGCAATTTGAAGGAATGCTATTTGTCTGCCATTATATTGGATAAAAAAAAAAAAAAATCCCCCAACTCCTCTTCTGTGTGTCTCACATAGCAAAGCACTTATGCTTACATGCTAGACCAAGTCACTTCCCACCAAGTCAGGAGGAACAGAAAAAAGTACAGTAGCTCTCACACATCTCATTTACAAAAGCACTATAAGATAGTAACATCCCTAATTACCTTTTCAAGGTGTTTACAATGACAGAAAAAGATAACTCTGTCCGTCTTTTGCATCTTTACTTGCCAAACAGCTTTTGCTGAATCTCAAGTGCCAATTGCTGTAAAGATACAGGTAAGATCCCATCTTTTCTTCAGGGTTTAGATAGACTTCCAGGTTACAGATTGGACTATTTACCCCAAAGAGTTTTACTAGAAATCTTACTTTAACATCATCCACAAAGGAGTTCTTCTAGCCTAGAGATGCTGTTTTGCAATGGAAAATATAGGTCCACATTATCTAAGATGTGCAGGAAGGAGGAGTGATGAGGAAAGAAGAAAGGATAACACTCACAGGTTTTGCTCCATTAGATGTTTCTGGTACAAACTTATCAATCCAAGTCAAGCAGAACAATTTAAGGGTTATGAAAAAAAATATAGTTATGTACTGATGTTTTACTGCTGTACATGTATATATATATATATATATACTGATAGTTATATTGAAGTTTTTACTTCATATGTTTTTGTTACATAGGTTTTATGTATTTGTTACAGTATTATGTAATGTAGACTTTTTACTATCATGTTGAGGTTGTACTGCAAAATTAACTGCTCCTCTATTCCTCTTCTATCACACTCATTTTCAGATACTACTTCACCATGGCCCCTGTGCAGAGCACAATCTACTTCCTCCCCTATCTTCCTTCAGCCTTTCTCCAGGCAACTGTTCTGAATATTTTCCTATTTTTTTTTCTTTCTGTTAACTATAGTATACCCTATATCTGCATTGAAAACTTTTAAATGGGGGCTGTGATTGGGTGTGTGTGATGAGGGTGTTTTATAACACATCTCTTAGTCTATAAAAATTTCAAGGAAGCTACTGTATTCCTCTGATTTACAAAATGATTTGGCCGTTTTCTGAGCTAAATCAGTAATTTGTGATAATGCACTAACAAGGAGATCCACGACTCATTTTCCATTTGTCTACCTGTCAGTATTACATGTTTTAATCTAGCTGGTAGGTTTGCCTCTGACTCATTAATGTCTGCAGCTCATATCATGTTAAACTAGATCCCTGCCAAGCTTTTCCCACCCTGATGCTATCTTTGTGGTCTTTTAGATTAACCGGAATTTTGGATTAAGTGAAAGCCTGAGGCATTTGACTAAGAAAATGAGATTAACATTGATTAAGTGTGTTACTGAGGACTGCTAAACTAAAACTTCAGGTGTGTAGATTATGCATTATTTTTTTAGCATATAGATCTGCTGACTATTTAAAAATAATTAGCTTTACCTGCTACCATATCTGGCAAAACTTCATTGCTCCCTGATCCCTTTTGCTGCTGGATATTTCATTTGTACCTGCTGTTTCCTCAGAGGTTCTCTCACTTTTCCATAAATCATATGTTTGTTCCACTAATTATGTGTTTTCTTTTTTCCATCTGATCCAATCAAAAAAAGTGTTTCAAAGCATTCCTGTTGGACTAAAACTTGCATTCAAAGCAGACACAGACTAAACATCTTTCTTGGCTCATTTCCAAATATTTACAATACTCAGTCTAGGAGTGGAGCCTCCATCCAGAAGTCCATATTGCTTAATTTACACAATCTCTTCAGCAATCTTTAGTGGGCATAACTCCATTTCTTACATTTATTTATATACTCTGATACAAATATTTAATTATTTGGTGTTCCAGACTGAAAAAAAAAAAAAAAATTTGCACAGTGATCATAGATGTTGCACAATGATTAAAGCTTGTTCTCTGATTGTGGAAAGAAAAAGAACAATTATTTAATAAAAATTACTGGGAGATGCAAATATATTTTCAGCCTTCACATAGATTTTTCAGGTTTAGGTTAGTAAATATAGTGACTGTAGAATTTTGAGGAAGAAGTTGCAGTACTGTTCCAGCTCTGTCATCCATGTCTTCCCTTTAAACAAGAAAAACTGGTGACAAACTGATTTTTTTGGTGGGGGGAGAAATGGAGGGAGGGATGTCTATAATGTCTATTTGAAGACAAGAACATGTCCAACGTGCTGGCAAATTATGTAGACAAGAAAGATTAATGTAAAGAAAGATTGATATAAAATCAATGTCTTGAGACAAATAAAGTGGAATATATACTGCCTGCTATCAAAATCTTATTTCACTCTGAAATTGCAGTTGACATTTACCATAAATTATCTCAAAAGATCACTGCACGCAGAATGAGTTTGAGATTCATTCTTGTGCACTCTACATTAGAGCAGTATACTGGTTAGGTATCTGATTATTTCAAATATGGATTTTAGACTAAACAAAAGGCATGATTCAATATTTAGATTATCAGATTACGCTACTGAGTTATGGTGAATATCCACATTAAGAGTATTGACACAAATCTGCTTTATGTGTGATTTTCCCATCAAAACATAATACTAGAATAGCCATACTTTGTTGGGGTTTTTTGGTTATTTGGTTGGGTTTTTTTCCTTGAAACATTGCTAATTGCTAAGAAATACGTTATAGATAAAATGAGAGGAAGGCACCAGCTGTTACAGTTTAATAGTGCAGCATTTTCCAAGGTGCCTTACCCAAAGGCTTTCATATTCCTATTACCTATAGATACACCTAACTCTAACTTTGCAGATCCATGGTAGTTAGGAGTGGCAAACTCCAGAAAGGGACCTGGGGCCTTTTTCATCTGCAAAAGCCCTGTATTATTCTTTTGGCACTGTAACAACCTCAAGTTCTTATTTCAACAACCCTCTTATGTCAGTGTGTTTTCCTTGTGCATATCTCAGGATCTGGATATATATGAACTCAATCCTTTATATGTCTGTCAAAGTTTTAGATGTTGTGGAGCCCAGTATCATAGTGTCCACACATCTATGGGTATAAACACAGGTCTTTATCTGAGCCTACATCTATTACTGAAAAGAACAGGGCATGCTTGAAAATAATACTCTTTATATTCATGTTGTTCCTCAGCCTTGCCAAAGAGTAGTGTGATAGAAGTCTGAATTCCTATAAGCATGTCCCAAGGCAAATCATATAGAAGAGTACAATTTTGCTTTCATCATTTTCATTTGCAAGTATATTTTACTTCGTAGTTGTTGATTATTTGCATCAATGCTCTAAAAAAATATTTTTTGTGGGCATGTTGTATTTCTGAGGAAATTAATAAGATGAAGACCAAGGCAACCATCATATAAAAAGCCCAGGCTCTTCTTAAGGGCCTTCTAGCACATGTTTAATTTTCAGATCTGCCTGTGTTGAAGTGTGTTTGAAGCAGTTTTCCCTTGAGTTAAACCATGCCATCATCTCCAGAATAAAACATTCTCATCAATGTCTAGAACATGCATCTTTTACTAACTACAGTAGTAAGATAGTGCTATAGTAATATAATAACTACACATACCTATTTACCTTAGATATATTTGTACTACTACTCATGGTTAAAATAACTTCAACCAAGTTTGCAAATAAAATATAGAACTTTATCAAAACACCTTTTGTACTGTTTTGGCTTGTCCTAAAAACAAGCAAACAAAAAGATTTGGAAAGAAAAATACAGTGGAGCAGGAATTATTGGTTTCTGCCTTTTCCCACAGGGAAAAAATATCTTTTCAGCCTCATCCTATTATAAATTTAAAATTTATAAGTTCTTACTGAAACATTACAAATCCAAAAGTTGTCAAAGTTGTCTTTTCTGCCTTAACTGTAGTAATAATTAAGCTTAATTCAGAGTTCCTCTAGTAATGTTTTGCTTACTTTTGGTAAAACTATGCTCTTGTATTCATAAGAAGCTGTAAGAAATCCACTTTTGCCTAGAGATTTTAGCCTTAACACTCATGACGACATATTGTCATATGAATTTTAGTTAAGCCTGAAATTTTAACTAATATAGATAGAACTGTTTATGCTAGTTTGGGTTTTTTTCTTAAGCAGTTTTCTATTCCAAACAATAAAAACACAAATTTCAGAATAGGAACAATAATTCATGATATAAATGAGTGATTCTGCAGAATCCAAGTTCTTGACCGGTAAAGATTATAAAAACTATTTGAGAAATATTATCATACAATTTTACTAATAAATTGTATTACAATTAATTACCAAATGACTAACTGGAAAAGGCAGTTATAATAACTGTGATTCATAATCAATTATTAGCCTTTTTTTGGTCAAGACTCAAATGCCTATTTCTTGGAAAAAAACCCAATATGTAAATTCTATAAACATTTTTAAAAAGGAAGCTGGGGGAAGGTAAAAGAATAAGCAGGAATTTTTCAGAATGTTAAGAAGGAAAGTATTTTCTAACCTTTCTAAGGATGCTGGACAATTTTAAAATAGCTCATAAGCCCAAACTAAGTTCAGGTTTAGACTGAAGATTATGGTAAATAATACAGAAGGGCACTGCACTCTGTCCTCTGCCTCAGATACCTAAAGTATCCTCAGAAAACATATTTTGAGACATTACAAATTTTAAGCCAAGTGTACATGTTCATATGCTGATACAAATTCAACAGCCCATGCTGGAACTTTAAAAACCTACAGACCCCTTAAATCTCAGAACCTCTTATTTCCAGACTGCTTTATGGAGTTGGTTATAAGAAATGAGTAATTCAATAGAATGAGAAGCAGAGGTGAGTATTAGCATTTCTGTATTCACACTAAACTCTTAATTTTCAAACTCGGGCCACAATCCCAGACTAATTTCTTTAGATTTTTTTCTTCATGTGTTGTATTTTAATGCTTCTACCTGTGAGGAATCAAGTTATGATTCGTGTCAATCAAATAGCATATGTGTCTGTGGACAGAGACCATGGGAATATTATGAAGAGTTTTAACAATTAGCTAAGTAAGCCATGGAAGTGGGGGTTTAACAAGACCACTATACAACAGTAGGCTTTTAACAAACAGTTTGTTTTAACAATAAAATTGTAATTGTTTGCAAGTAATTAGTATAAGCCTTAAACTACCTTGTAGTATAAGTTTTAAACTATTTTTGTACAAGTTATAAATGGGGGTTTTGTGTAGAAGAATTTGTAATCGGGAAGGAGGGCTAAGACCCTACAATGATATTTTTAAACATTCTGACTTAGGTTTTGCGATCATTAGAGAGGGGACTCATGCAAACAGGTGTTGAGGCCTGCTAGCTTTAAGTTTTGTAATAACTGAAAGAAAGCTTGCAAAATGTATGCTGACTAACAGAATATATATGCCTGCTTAAGCAAACTATATAGCCAAAAATAATGCTAGTAGGAAAGAAGGTATCTGAAAGGAGGAATAGGAGACTGAAGAGACACCAGAAGACCGTCTCAGACCACCTACTCAACAGATTTTCAAAAACCACAATTGCTGATTATGAAGAAAAGCAAGTAAAAAAGTTACTGAAAATTTGAGGAAATAAAGTGCCTAGTACGGTATAAGAAGACCACCATCCAAAAACTGATTTGTGTGTCGCTTTGGGCAGAGACCCCTCACACACCCAGCACTGTCAATTGCTCACCCTTTTATCAAAAAAATTAATAAATTGGCTATATTGCTTGATGTATTGGTAAGTCTAGCTTTTCATTTATTACATACCCCAGCCCTCACCAGAGACAGGAGCTCTTAATCTCAGGATGTATCTAAACCACAATTCTTATAAACTTTGTTTCTTTGATTTTGAAGCCTTCTCAGTATCCATTTGAATATCTTCTCTATATTAATAATCTCTTCTCCATTTTCTCTACATGCATTTCTATGATTATGTGTTTGTGGGTGGTGTTTGCAAGTCCTTTAAATGTGGCTAAATTGAGTATTTGTGGCACTGCAATCCCTTGGATAAAAGACTCAGCTTGTAATGTTTCTGCGGCTGGGTACATATTTCTAATGCTTGCTATTCTCTGCTTTAAAGACAGCATATCAAATAAGTAGCTTGAACTCCTGCAGATGTTTGCATATACACTAATTATTCTTAGGTTGTGGCTGAAGGTCTTGTCAGGTAGAATTCTAAGATTTGGTTCTTGGTATGGGTTCTTCTGTACAGAAAATCAGTCAAAATTTTCAGTAGTCTCTGCCTCACAAATGAAAGCAAAAGGTTTGACCTGGCCTTGGTATGTTCTTTGCAGGGCTGTTCTCAGCTGTGTTCATTACAGTCTCACTACGCCTCAGTGGAGCTACAGTTGCATTTGCACTTCAGAGAGGAGGCACACTGAGGAGACAGTGCAAGTCACATTCTCAGAACACAGCACTGCAGCTGCCCCTTGGTGCAGAGATTTAGACCTAACAAAGAATGGTAATCTAGTGCTGGTGAAAGAGTACGTATGTGCTGAAATGCAGAGTTGCATGCTTTCACCAGAAAGGTAGCTTAAGAGACATGAAAACATTTGTTTAGCACAAGAGATAAAAGGATCATTTGTTCTAAGCCAGCAAAAACATGTACTATGAAAACATTTACTGAAGATATACAAGGTAGGGGTGATTTATCAAGAAAAATATTGTGCATGAGGGAAAGACCTATTGTGGTCATCTTGTAAACAACCATAGCTAAAGATTCTTAAATTGTATTTTGAAAATTCTGTATATTTTGGACATGTATATGGCAGTCAAAACTATCATTCAGTACCCTTACAGTTGCATTGAAAATTTTCTGGCGCTCTTTTGATTTTGTTTGATTTACTCCTATTCAAATTCATAGGAATTTGCGTTCCAGAATTATCCTTTCACATTAGTTTAAATTCTTTGGGGTTTTATAACTTAACTCCCTACTTACTCAAATTTAAAGGTATTTCTTTAAGTGTTGCCTTACATTAAAACAAGATATGCATTTTCTGTTTCTGAGTATGCAGCCATCTTTTTAACATCAAACTTATCTAGGGACTAAAATGACATATGAAGTTAAAACATAGAATTATAGAATTGTGAAGCTTGAAAATGACCTCTAAGATCACTAAGGTGTCCAGTCATTAACACAGCACCACCATGTTCACTGCTAAACCATATTCCCAAGTGCTACACCCACGTGCCTTTTGAACACTTACGGGGTGATGATTCCACTACTTCCCAGGGCAGCCTATTTCAATGTCCGACCACTGTTTCAGTGAAACAATGCTCACTAATATCTAATTTAACCTTTCCCTCTCACACCTTGAGCCAGTTTCCTCTTGTCCTGTCACTGGTTACCTGGGAGAAGAGACCAACCCCACCCTGCTGCAGTGTCCTTTCAGGCAGCTGTAGAGAGCAATAAGGTCTCCCTTCAGCCTCCTTTCCTCCAGGCTGAACAACCCCACCTCTTCATCTGCTCCTCATAAGACCTGTGCCCCAGGCTGTTCACCAGCATCTTTGCCCTTCTTTGGACATGCTACATGAAACTTTTGCAAGAATATGTGGGGTTAAAATAAAAAAAGTACTGTCAAAAAAGGAGTGAAAGGTGACACACAGTTTTCACCTGTTGCTTTAGTAAGTGAAATATTTCAGCTGAACAATTTTTTTTGCACTTATATGCATATGGAAGCAGCGATGCCACACCTTGGTTTAAGAGTTTTTCTGGTACACTTATCACTGGACCTTAAATAGGGGCAGAAGGAGGAGTTGCATGAAGCTAAAACTCTACTGACCTCCAGCTAAGACTAAACTCAGGATACAGTAGAAATGGAAACCATTATAATGTTTCAACCTACTGCATTTCTGTGTATCATTGCACAGTTCCTTTTTCAATAAGTCCATGATATTTGTCCTTATTTTCAACTATCCTGCTGTTTGTACAGATGGTCCTGAAACCAATTTTATGCATGTCTATAAGTCTTTACCTTGTGTTAAACAGAAATTTACTGAGTCCTATTCCTTTTGGATTTTCATTGTAATCCTCGAGTCTTTTAATTTATTTTTTTTTGTAAGATCATATTTAATGATAACTCACAAGTGAAGAGTTCTGTTCATAGAGGTAACATACATCCTGTCCTAGAGGAAAAAATTCTTAAATAAAAAAGTAATCCAGGAAAAAAGTCAGTTTGATCCTCTCTGTTCAAAATAATATGTGTGATGTGGAAAAATGTTCACTTAGAACAAATAGACTAAGAAAAGCAGATTTATTTCAAGTTTTATATTGTAATTTTTTTTTGCTTATAATTTGAAACAGAGATCCAGAGGTGAAAATTCTGCTAAAATTACCTAATATATTCATCACTTTTACTTGAAGTTTTCACTTTGAACACTGTTTTGAGACAGAAAACTCAATACATTTTCATTTCTAACACTGAACAAACTATTTTTTAAATATTCATTTCATCAGTGAGTGTCACAGGGCTCTACCCTTGCCAGAATACAAAAAATGGATTTTATTATTATGCTCTAAATTATCCTGTATTTTTCTTGTTTACATTAATCCTCTAATGAAATCATATTTTAGGTTTCTACTTCAGTTGCTTCCTTTGCTGATGCCTTTACAAAGATATTCTTCTGACATTTATCTTTCTCTTCATTGTTACTATGTTTATTTCACCTCATTTTCAAGCACTATGGAAAATAACTCCTCCAAAATCTCTGAAGTATTTAATTCACTGATCTTCCTACTGAAACTATTCAATTTGTGAAGTTATTCAATTTATTCTTTAGTTTATGTTTATTTTGTCAAAGAAAAATGATGGGAAGTGGGTTCACTGCAGAATAAGGTTATGATTGATGTAAAATGTAAAATGTATTCTTATTTCCTTTTAGAATTCTCATTAAGTAAGTCAGTAACCCACAGTTCCAGACTCACTGTGCCATATAGACTGCTCACAGGGGTACAGGTGCTTACAGACAACATTTCACAAGTGTGGATACATCGTTTTGGCAGCTGCTTGGGCTCTGAAGCAGTACAGATGCTCACCCGCCGTGTGGATCTCTAGCTAACAAGTCTGTACAAGCCAGTTCAGGCCTTTTCACATAGTGTTTCAGTCAGCTCCTGGAAGCACAGTACAGAGAATCACTCTCCATGTAACCATCTCTAGTGTGACATGGCTGGGTATGAGTCCCAAAAAGCAAGCCCAGAAACCCAGGCTGGCTCTCCTCAGTCGTGCAAGTGCTCTGTTGCAGTTTCAGTGGCAAAGGAGTTCCCTCAATAGAAGACACTTCAGGCAGTGAGAATAAATCCTACCATATTCTGTTAAATTTCCACTGGGTTCACTGCAAACCTAACGCATTTTTACCCTGAAATACACCACTTTGTATCCAATAGTTACATTTTTTCAAAATGGTACACACTGTGTATGGTGCAGGTGTGTGATTGTGAGTTATTCTTGAGTGAGACAGATTTTTTATGACTTAATACATCATGTGCTGCAATACTAAAATTTGTCAAGAATTCTCAGTAGCATACAGGCAGACATTCTGAGCTAATATTTTACAGCTGGCACAAAAAAAAAAAAAAAACAACAAAAAACAACATATGTTCTGTGATCTTCCAGGAGATTTCACTTTCATCTCTCCCTTGTCTAAAACTATTATTTTAAATTGAGAGGATGTGGTTACATAGAAAACAACTTTCTAGAAAACATTTTTTTAAATTTATTTGAGAGATGAAAGTAAAAAAATTCTACTTTTTATTTGTTTATAAAGTTCCAGGCTATATTGCAAAAAAAATAGTCAAGCACAAAAATCTAAATTACAGCATTCTAAGGATGTCTTAGTCTAGATAATTTCTGATGGCAGAAGGACTGACAACATCTGTGCTCTGACTAAAATAAAACTGAACAATTAGAAAGTGAATTCTGATGTGGTAAATGAGGCTTCAGCTATTGCAGGCACACATTCCCTTATTTTCTTTATCAGCAGATGCTGATGTTACAAAACCATAACTAGCAATTGAGCACAGATGGTTATCTCTGTTCGTCACAAAAGCTCAGACGGGAATAGACACATAAATAGAGAAACCTCAGTCACCCCTCTCGGTAAGTTTCCTGTTCTGACTTTCAAACAATATGTCTCTTAACAGTTTTCCAATCACACGCAATCTGCACATCCAGAGGGGTAACCTCAGTTGTGCCCAGCACAGACCAGGCAGTAAATGAAAGCTGACCTCACCCGTCTGAAGCACAGATTTATGTTCTCCCACAAGCGGATCTGCCTTGGCCTTGGGTTTTAATGGCTGCTTAGCACTCTGGGCACAGATTGCTCCCTCCTGTCTAAAACTCAGACCACAAACGGACAACTACGGTAGATGTTCGATCACTATAATATTTTTTTTTTCACACTGTCCTTACCAATTTCCCAGGTATGCACTGCAGTTCAGGCTGTCTGAAATAAAGAAAAATTTCTCATGAAGTTTAAAATTTTTCAGCTTGAGATAAACTAAAAATATTTTGTTGTTCTGCAGTTGAATGTGCTGAACATTAAGCAAGGAGCACAATGACAGTGTGGTGGCTGGGTAAAGTTATCTTTCTGGTATTCCAGGAAAGACAATGAGATGAGGAGCAAATGTTGCTCAGATTAAACATGGATTAACTCCATATACATTTAATTATACCACTGAACATGTTTCCTCTGATCCTCTCCTTTAATGATGAAATAAAAGTAGTTAGAGCCAAAGAAGAAAGTTAAAAGAAGTTGCAAGATTCCCAGAAAACTTTTGTGACCCTATGACTTCTTTTTGCAAAGCCATATGCTGTAACTTTAGTTGTCATGAGTAGCTGGAATCTGAGCATGGCCAGTGCCTTGTCCTGTTGTGCAGAGCAATTATCTGTCATATGAATCTCTCCAAGTCATAGCACAACTCCTGCTCCAAAGAAGGGTGTCTATATCTGGTGAATGCAACTTCTCTGTCATGGTGCATAATTACAGAGAACGTGTTTGGATGAGCTTTGTGAAGGCTGACTGCTTATTCAGTTTAGCAAAAAAGTTGTATCTCTAAATATATTACAAATATATATTTATATAATCTACATAACATATGAGATATTATGTGTTATGTGACATATATTATTAAAATTACATGGAAAAAATCCAGTTTATCCTAAATTAGATGGAATGGAATATGTTCATTTATGATATGTAAGTTGAGGGCTCCTAAAATTGGTACAGTCAGCAATGGCACAACTGTGTGAATATGAGAAGTGTCTACACCTTTTCTGTATAACTGTTTGAACAGCTCTGAACGGATGTAATTTGGTCTCCGCACATTTGCTTAATGGTATTTTGTCCAGCTTGTTTGGATTTTTTTACTGCCAGTCATTTTCCTTACGTTATCTCTTTAAAATTCTCGGTTTCAATGACTTAAGAAAAATCCCTGTATGTGAACAGATTGGTGAGTGTAAAGTTCATATTATGCAAAAAGACAGTGGGTGTGTTGTTGGTGTGGCTGTCTCTCTCTCTGCTAGCTTGAGAGCATTAGTCATGCAGAAAAACTGGTACAGTTCTATATGATTGCTATGCATCCAGTCAAACTAATACCAGAAACTGGAATAGGCTGATATGCAGTGGAAGATATTCAAATTGAGAACCAAAGGAGAATTTTCTCCAAAATAATGTTTTCTAGTGTCCGTGAGACTGTTGGCAGAATTATCTAAGTATGAAAGAAGACCATATGCTAACATTGCTTGATTGACATTTAAATCAGGAAGAGTTGCTTGTTTCTGGAACAAGATGCTTGTAAACTAGTCATGAGGTAGGTAGTACTGGGTGGTGGCACATATTAATGAAAGGCCTTTGTAGTATCTTTTATGATTAGCATATTAAATATAGTATTGTCTTAATGTTTTCCCTTTATTTAAATAGGTCACTGTTTGGTGGAAACTAGAGCAGAGAACTATGCAAATCAAAAGGAGCTTTGTAATCCACATCTGAGTGTCCAATTACTGGCCTCAAGCTGCTTACATCTTACCTAGTCACAGATTATGTTAGGCCTTATTCAGAATTATTTTAAACTACTTAAGGTAAAAAAATGGCCTAGTTAGATTATCCATTAGCCAGAGGATATTATTTTATATGTAATAACATGGTAGTATCTGTAGGGAACTGGCGGATAAATACTAGTGCTGAAGGTATCCACCAGCTAAATTCAACATCTTCCTCAGGCTGAGGTATTTTAAATATCTCTACCTTTTTCAAGAAGTTTTAACCCTCAAACTGTATGTTTTTTTCTGCTGGGGATATTGTCCTGGGAAGTCTGTGATCATTTCACATAGCATTATTTTCTTTCTGCCACAAATATTCAAAAGACAAATACCTGCTGGATCTGTATGTTCCACTACCTTGGCACAGAATGCCTTGAAACAGTGCTGAGGTGACTTGAAAGAAAGAAAGAATGATCAATATAATTTTTCAAAGAGAGCAATCAAGGACTATGTTCTGAAAGGCAAACTTTCAGCCCAAGGATCTGAGAACAGATATCCCAAATACCTCTACCACTCTTGAACATAGAGTTGGATTTAAGGCACTTTTAGTGATTTAGTGATCCCAGCTGAAATGTGCTAACCTGTATTACCATGCTATGTGTTCTTATTTCTTTAAAATTTATTCTAAAACAGTCGATTTTCCACTTACTCTATGAAAATTTGAAAATTCATGTTCTTTCTTCAGCTTTTGAATGCTTAGAGTATAAGTAGAAAAGAGCTCAGCTGGTACTCCAAGAAAATTCTTTAAATGGAGTCCAAGTACCTAAGAGTACCTACAGGAGTTTTCAGATCCATCAAGTGAAATTTTGTTTTTAATTCAGTAGGAGTAATGTTCAAGTTATCACGTCGTCTGAGCCACAGTATCTGACTGTGTGTATCCTTTTAGCCTGTGGCAAACAAAGGATAACAAAATTTGGTTGAACTTTCCCTTTTATTATGTCTTAAGAATGTGTATGCAGACAGGTAGAACATGTCAGCCCAAATTTGATTAGAAATCTGAGTCCATGGAAGTTTGTAAATTACAGCTCTGACCAACATAAACCCAAGAGAAAGGCAAACATTATAGTTCCAAAAGATAAGAAATGTGAAGCCTCCTCCTTCTATGGAAAAAAAAAAAAAAAAAGTTCTGTATGAAAGAAATTCATTGACAAAAAAAGACCCTAAGCTTTAATTTACAATCTAATATCTGCCACTGATTTTTTTGTCTTAGATTTTTTTGGGTTTTTTTTTTCTTATATTCCCTCCTTTTATGTAGGATTTGTCTTGTTAGTAGATACTTTTCTATTTTCTTGCCTCCAGACCTTAGGACATTGAACTCTTCAACAGCATTTGGAGCTGATTTTATCCTATCATGCAGTTGCTACTGATCTAGTTTTGATTTTTCTTTCAGAATTTCTTTAAGGAGGATTATCACTAAAAATACTTGGTGGGAATACCTGAAACACTTGATCCAGGTAAAGAAAGCAATTTCAAGTGACTTAATTGGTCAAAATTATAAATACCTAGTACACTATAAGGTCCCTTTGCTGGATGTAGCGAGAGAAGGCTTTCATTATTTGCAGATAAACAGAAACAGACGTCTGCAATAAACTGTGCACCAATTTTAAAACTTCTCAAATGGGAAAAAGAAATTATATTAAGAGTTGACAAAATGATGCTAAACATTTTTACTGGTGTTGATTTTATTGATCACCATATATAGCAACGCATCTGTGCAACTTTAAAGAATATTGCTGACCTCATCTCCTCAGACATGTAATGAAAGGTTTCAGTAGTGTCTAAAGGGTATTAAATGAACTCTAAATTACAAGGTGAGCTGATTTATGCTAGAGAAGACTAACACTGCTTTACTGTCTCAGAGAACATGCTCTACTCTGAAAAGATTTACTTGAGTATAGCAAGAAAAATCAAGCAAAAAGTGTTTAGTTTTCACTGGATGAAATGGCTGAGACAGTATCTCAGTATAGGGAAGGGCTGCACCATGCATGCGTCACCTCTTTTAAAATTAACAGAGCAGCGTTGCTTTGATAATCTAACCAGAACTTCAATTCACAGTAACACTAAATATGTGTTTGTTTTAACACTGTTTAGGAATGGATAACATAAAAGGTTCACTGTAAATACAAAATCTTGAGGTTATTGTTTTTCTTTTCATAAATGGAAATGATAAGTATAGAGTCATAGAATCAAAAATCTTTAAGATCATCGAGTCCATCTGTTAAAGTGTCACAAGTTGCTAGGATCTTCAGCCTGGGCAACACAGGGTTGATTTCCTGCTATCTTGAAAGATCGTTTTTCCCATTCTTCTTCCTCCTAAATAAAACAGTTGTGAAATCAAGTACAGTAATGAAGACAAGCAGTATGTGTCTGGAAAAAAAATTATCATTACTTAAAATATAAAAATGTAAAAATATAGAATATGTGCTGTTAACTGGAGTCTGACATCTAGAGGTACTACCTTCATAAATTTTTCAAGGAATGAAAGCACCTCTCCTAAAGAGAAGTCACCTTGATCATTACTTTCCTGAACTGACTATGACAAAGGGAACAAAGAGTACATTGAAAAAGCAATGGTTACGATAACAGAGTGGCAAGAAGGAACTGAAAGCAGAAAACACAGAATTTGGGGCAATTGCAAGGACTGACTCATTTTCCAAAAATATGTGCACACTATGTGACAAAACCCAATAGATACATCACCATCTAGAATGAGTATAAACAAAGCACTGCTTCATATGTGGAATTTTTTTGGTAACTGAAATCACATGTTATGAGTATTGCTCCATCAAAAATCTAACAATTTATTGCTAGACTGCTGGTCTGCCATACTTTATAAGTAACTAAAAGAAAATAACAGTGCAGTACAAAAACAGTGAGTATAGCACTGAGATTTTTGTTTTGTTTTGCACTCATCTCTGTTTCTTCATTTATATCTCATTGTTTCCAATCTTACTTGGACAACTACATTTCTCCATTACTGAATTTGTACTTTGAACTATAGTGCTGCAGATGATAGTACTATTGATCAAAGGACTGCTCAAGCCTGAAATTATATCTAGGGAAAAAAAGAAAAGATTCGCTTTAAGTGTAGACATGAAAGCACAGAGAATAACAATGAGCCTTCATATCAAGCAGTACCATCCAAGCTTTAGAATGTGTTTCTTGCTTAACACTGGGGACCAATCAGTGAATCATTTGTGGAGAATTAAGAAAACAAGGAAAGAAATTCCATAACTTAAATACTTGAGATATTATGACTTGAGGTTACTGATGAGCTGACCAGAACTCACAAAACAGAAAACTCTAGTTTTTGTATATTGAAACCAGATTCCTATCATGGTGTTTTCTTAATAAAGTTTTGAACTTCAATTCCAGTAATTAAAATAAAAAAGACATTTTTCTTGGCTTATATAGTTGCAGCGCTTAATTGTAGCATTAAAGTTGATGTGGAATACTATTTTTGGTTCTTATTTTAATGGTTTTAGCTTCTGGGATGTGAAGTAAGCACTAAAAATTAAAAGATACTTTTGATGGGCATATTAAGAAATATTCTTAAATTATGTTTGACTAACTTGATGACTTCCATAATGACATTATTTCCCTTGACTTCAGTAAGGTTTTCAACACTGTCCTTCATAAGATCCTCACAGAGGGGTTGATAAAGTATGGGCTAGATGCATAGACAGTGAGCTGAAGTGAAAATTGGCTGAATGACCACATCCAGGGGGTGGTGATGAGCAATATAAAAGCCAGTAGCTAGCACTGTGCACCAACAAAAAATTCAGGGTCTGGTCCTGTTCAGTTTTTCCTTAATGACTTGGACAATGGGAATGAGAGTACTGTTGGCAAGTGAGCAAGTGACACAAAACTGAGCAGAGTAGATGATGCATCAGAAGACTGTGCTACCATTCAAAGGCACCTTGACAAGCTGGAGAAAGAGGCTGAAAGGAGCCTCATGAAGTTCAACAAGGTGCAAAGCCCTTCATCTGGGGAGGAAAAAGACTGTGCACCAGCAGATGCTATGGCCACACCATTGGAAAGCAAGACCTGGGAGTAGAAAAGGACTTTGGAGTTACAGTAGAGCCAGGAATGTACCTTTGCAGCAAAAAAGGCCAGTGGTGTTCCAGGTTGAGTTAAGTATTGTCAGCAAGTCTGAGGAGGTGATCCTTCCACCTTATTTCAGTACTGTTGAGGCCATGCTTGTAATACTCCTATTCTGGTGTCCTCAGTAAATAAGACCTGGATAGAATCTTGTGAAAAACCACGGGAAGGGAAGGGAAGGGAAGGGAAGGGAAGGGAAGGGAAGGGAAGGGAAGGGAAGGGAAGGGAAGGGAAGGGA